>JAMXBD010003141.1:0-137353 GCA_024138025.1 Combretum micranthum | reverse complement strand
ATATAACAGCAAGAAGCTCCTTCTCAGTTGTGGCATAGTTTCTTTGAGCCTCATTCAAAGTCCGACTAGCATAGTATATAACATGAAACACTTACCTCTTCCTGACCAATACTTGCCCCCAGCAAAGTCACTGCATCACACATAAGTTCAAAAGGCAGCTCCCAATCAGGTGCAATAATAACTGTGTAGATGTAGCTTTTCCTTCAATAAGTTAAATGCCTGCAAACATTTGTCATCAAAATTAAACAAAGGGTTTAGAAATTTTAGAGAAGTCTTTAATAAATCTCCTATAAAAGCCAGCATGTCCTAGAAAACTTCTAACTCCCTTAACAGTGGTGGTGGTGGCAATTTCTCTATGATCTCAATTTTGGCCTTATCAACTTCAATTCCTCTCACTGAAACTTTATGACCCAAAACAATCCTTTCTCTTACCATGAAATGACATTTTTCCCAGTTTAAAATCAAATTTGTTTCTTTGCATCTTTGAAGAACACAAGCTAAGTTTTCTAAACATGCTTCAAAAGACTTTCCAAAAATAGAAAAATCATCCATAAAAAAAAAATAAAATTTCAAGCATGTCAGAAAAAGATAGCCATCATACACCTTTGAAAAGTAGCAGGTGCATTGCAAAGACCAAAGGGCATCCTCCTAAAGGCAAAAGTGCCATAGGACAAGTAAAAGTGGTTTTTTCTTGGTCATCAAGAGCTATAGAAATTTGATTATAACCAGAATAACCATCTAAAAAGCAATAATAATCATGCCCTGCAAGTTTTTCCAACATCTGATCAATGAAAGGGAAGGGGAAAATGATCTTTTCTGGTGGCATCATTTAACTTTCTATAATCAATGCAAACTCTCCACCAGTCACAGTACGAGTAGGAATCAAGTCATTTCTTTCATTTTTCACTACAGTCATACCACCTTTCTTTGGAACAACTTGAACTGGACTGACCCACTTACTATCAGAGATAGGATAGATAATACTGCATCAAGTAGTTTCAAACTTCTTTTTTTACTACCTCCTTAAGTGTCGGTTAAGTCTCCTCTGTGGTTGAACTGTAGGTTTGTACTCAGCTTCCATCAAAATCTTGTGAGTGCAAATCATAGGGCTAATTCCCTTGATATCAGCAATAGTCCAACCAATTGCTTCTTTATGCTCCCTTAGAACTCCAAGCAGCTGCTGCTCTTGTTCACCTGTCAAATAAGATGAAACAATTATTGGCAAGGTATCTCCAGTTCCTAGAAAAGCATATTTCAAATGAGTGGGAAGGGGTTTAAGCTCAAGATTTGGTGGCTGTATCAATGATGGTACTGGCTTGCTTTCACTAGTGCCTAGCTCCTCATAATATCTGATTTTAATTTGAGGCACTTGCTCAACTTCTTCCTCTTGCTCATCATCACTCCATTCATCTAGATCTCTTAGAACAGATTCCATAGTTTCTACACCTACATTCTCTTCAACAGACTCAGAAATAAACTCATCAATAATATCAATAGTATAACAGGAACCTTTATCAAATTTTTTCATTGCATCATAAACATTAAAGGTTACTTGATCATTTTCTACCCTTAAAGTGAGTTTACCTTGTTCCACATCAATTAATGCTTTATCGTTGCAAGGAATGGTCTGCCAAGAATCATTGGGACTTCACGATCTTCATCCATTTCCAAGACTATAAAGTCTACTGGAAATATGAACTTGTCAACTTTTACCAAAACATTTTCAACAATACCACGTGGGTATTTGACACTTCTATCTGTAAGTTGCAAGGTAACATGAGTCTCCTTGCATTCTTCAAGTCTTAATTTCCTAAAAATAGATAAGGGCATAAGATTAATACTTGCACCAGAATCTATAAGAACTTTATCAAAGTAAAAGTCTCCTATAGTGCAAGGAACAGTAAAACTCCCCTGATCTCTTTGTTTCATTGGCAGGCAAGGTGTATTCTTTTGTAAAATCATGGAACATTCTCCTGTGAGCATTACTGGTTCATTTCCATCAATCCTTCTCTTCTTAGTAAGCAATTCTTTGATGAATTTTGCATATGAAGGCATTTCTTGAATCACTTCTAAGAATGGAATATTGATTTGCAACTTCTTGAAAACATCCAGGAACTTTGAAAATTGCTCATCCAATTTTTGTTGCTTCAATCTTCCTGAAAAGGAATAGGTGGAACATAAGGTCTTACCTCAGGTGATTTTTGCATTGGTTCCTCCATCTTTTGTTTTCCTTTATCTTTCTTTGGAATCACTTCAGTTTCTTCAACTTTTGCCTCAACGGGTTCAACTTCCTTGCCACTTCTCAAAACTATAGCATTCACGGTTTTAGGATTTTCCTCAGTGTTGCTCGTAAAGAACCAGATGGTCTATTACCAATTTGCTGAGCAAGTGATGGAATTTCCCTTGAAGATCTTGAATAATCGCATGCTGATTATTGAGTGTGGTCTTATAAAAGTCTTCAATAACTCTTAGTTGAAAGTTGATTTTGCTGAGATGGAGGCTGGTATTTCTTACGGGACCTTGTTTTTGAAATCCAGGTGGTCGGTAAACATTTGCTTCATTTCTATAAGATAGATTTGGATGATTACGCCATTCTGGATTATAAGTGTTTGAATATGGTCCATAATTAACCCTTCCAAAGTTTCCAACATAGTTGAGTTGCTCTCCACTTGATGATGGTGTAGTACCATGAGGACAATCATAAACTGAATGTGGTCCTGAGCATAACTCACAAGTAGCAACCTGATTAGTATTCAAAGAACTAGATGATACAAGTTTACTTACTTGTGTAGTTAAAGCTGAAACTTGAGCAGTGAGCTGTTGCATGGATTCACTATCTTGAATAGATCCCACCTTTGATCTTGTTCTTTCACAGCTCCAGTTATGAGCACCAGAAGCTAATTCTTCAATTAATGCACTAGCTTCATCATATGTCTTTCCCATGAGTGATCCTCCCGATGTAGCATCCACCAATGACCTCAAAGTCTCATCTAGACTAAGGTAAAAATTTTCAATCAAGAGATTATTCGGAAGTCCATGATGTGGCATTTCCTAACTGCCTCTTTAAATCTCTCCCAAGCTTCATATAATGATTATCTAGGAAATTTTTGAAGTTGTGATCTCGTTTCTTAATCTGGAGTTCTAGAGGAGGAAAAATCTCTTCAAAAACTTAGTTGTCAAATCTGCCCATGAAGTAATGGACTCAGGTGGTTGAGAATTAAATGAAGCCAATGCTTTATCCCTAAGAGAGAAAGGGAAAAGCTGCATTCTAATGGCTTCATTTGTGACTCCATTGAGTTTGACAGTATTGCAATATTGGAGGAATTTGGCAATATGTTCATCTGGTGTCTCATTAGGATATCCTCCAAATTGATGTGATTCAACCATCTGAATCAATGTTGGTTTAAGCTCAAAGTTGTTGGCTTGAATTGCAGGTCTCATTACAGCAGGACCTTGAATAGTGGATACTGTATAATCTTGAAGTGCTCTAACAGGTGCAACTTGAATCTAATTTGGATTATTGTTTTGATCATTATTGCCCTCATTGTTTCTTGGTTCATTTTCTACCATTTCTTCAAGTTGTAGCACTTTTTGCCTTTCATTTGCTCTTCTTTACTGATGCAGGGTTCTTTCAATTTCGGGATCAATTGGTAGAAGTTCCTTACTTCGATTACTGTGCATGTAACCTGCAAAATGAAAAGAAAACAATCAATTCATAGAAAAACACCTAAACTACTAGCAAAACTAAAAGTGATCTAATATTAATTTGAGTTCCCCGACAACGTGCCAAAAACTTGATCCGAGTAAAATGTATATAAAAATGTAAGTTCGGATATTACCAGCAAGTATACTGGGTTAAATCAAGTAATATAAAAGTGAGTCGAGTATCGTTCCCACGAGGACTAAATTAATTACTAGATCGATATTAGCTTTTACTAATATTTAGGCAATCAAAATGTATCAATTTAAACTAATTAACTAATTCTATCTAATACTAACAATGAATGCAATGAGATTGTGAGAAAGTAATATAAGATAAATGTGGGAAGGAATAGAATCTACCCTAATCTTTGCTAATCATACTGAAGTTATATTATATGAATAATTAGAATTGTGGATATTTGTAAGAAATTGTCAAGACCTAAAACTATCAAGTTTTAGTAAACCACAAAATAATCTATTAGCTTCCGCTATATAAATTATCAGTGGAATCTAATTTACAATTATAAACCTCCCGATTCTATAATTGTCTAACATCCTAAATTAACTTCTCCTAATTCATTAGTGAAAATTAAAAAAAAAATATTGCATGAATTACATGGAACAATTTCTAAATTAGATTAAACTCCACCGCTTCTGCAATTGTTGTTTAATCTAAATTCATGAATTCCTATGAACCCTAATTCTTTTTTCCAAATTATCAGAATTCTTATCAATTCAATTTCAAACAAAAATAAAATAGATAATTAGGATTCAATACAAATATTCCATAATTCTAACAATCCTATAATATAAATTCAAAAATCATTTTAGCAAGATTAGGATTTCATCACTTCCCACAATGAAAAGTTTAGTACTCATGAATGATAATTCAATAATCAAATAAGAATATGCAATTGATATCATTATGACAAAGAAATAAGATAAATGAATTGCATAAGAAAAGAGATTAGATATCACCAATTCAAATATCACAATCTTCAATTACAAATTCCTTGAAAGCTCAATTCTCTCACAAATCTCTATGAAATGCTAAAGCTATTTGTATACTAAAGTGTTTTTCTGTTTTTCTTCTGCTTATCCAACTAGAGGAGTGAAATCCCCTTTTATAGAAAAAATTCATGAGAAGTATTAATGAAAATTTTCAATTTCAACATTTACGTCGGTAGTTACAGTTCCTACGTCGCGGCTTATAGACTGCGTAAAGTCTTTTTCTTCATTACACAGGCATGCACTGGCAGCTTTCATCTTCGGTTACAACTATAGGCCGCTCCTACGCCGGCGGATTAGATATGGATCTAGCCGGCGTATATAATCAAATTACGAAAGGTTGGGCCTTTTTATAAGGAAAGCCATCCTAAAGCCATCGGCATTGATGCCGGCTTAAACAATCCATTAAACTTTGTCTTTTCATGTGTCGCCGAGCATGTGATCTCTACTTGTGCCTCCTGATATTCGATCTACACTGCCTCAACGCCAGCGGCTTAGATTCCGGCGTATGTTGTAACTCCTTCTGCATTGGCAACCTTTGAGCTCTAAGCTGTCAGCCTTCATTCTACACAAGCTTGTTCACCTTCTACGCCGGTGGCATTTAGGTGGCGTATGTTCAATTGAATCAAGGCTTGTAAGGCTGGCAGTGCATGCAATGACTTTGAGTAGTGCAAACATTTGATCTTGTAAGCTGTCTTAACGCCAGTGGCTTTGATTCTCAGAAAGTCGGCATTGAATGAAATATTGCAGAAGCTGGCTTCTTCTTCCTTCTACACTAACAGTGTTGAGCCAATGTTTTTATCCTCCTCAATCTACACCGCCTTAAGGCCGGCGGTGTAGAGGCAGCCTTAAAGATTTTCATTATGTTGGTGATAAAGGCTGGCCATACGCCGACGGCTTTGGCTTCAGAAAAGCTAGCGTATCCCCTGAGTTTTTCCTATTTTCATTCCAAAGTTTCTTGTTTTGATTCCTTTGTCCAAATTAGACTTGAAACATGAATTTTAACCAAAACAAGTACCCATTCTAGCTATTTGAATATCAAAGAGTTGTATAAAATATGATCTTATCAGTTTTCAATTGCAATAAAAGACGATTAATTTTTAGGACCTATTGATTATAAAATGATAGCTTCGAAATGAATCACAAGGGTTACAAAATATGCGATACGATAAAAAGCAAATCAATAACTAAGAATCCAGATCTCAAATAAAAGTTAGCATTACACCATATTGCTGGTTAGAGAATTTAGGATCTATAGCAGTTGAAAACCTTCTAGCCTATCACGCTTGGAAAACTTTAATCACGTAGGACAAATCCTAAAAATACTTAATTGCGTAAGCTTTAATTTTAAGATTTCAACTCAAAAGTAATTTAAGATTATTATAGAAGCCTTAGATGAATTTTAAAAAAAATCTCTCAAAACGACTAATATATTTACATGCATATGTGTCACGCATCGAGGGTACCCTAGTAGAAGTAGACAAGTCATATCTGAATAATATCACCAGATTACTTTCGAAGAGTGACATATTTTGCAAATAACTGAATCTTTTAGTTGCTTTGATAAGAAATGATAAATACATGTAAGAAATAAATTAGTAAATAACTGCCATAAAAGTATCTTATAATATTACAAATCAAGTAATCTTCTCATAAATCCTCAAATACATACTGATAAGTTATTATTGGCTATGATATTCTAAATATAGAAGACAATTCATCCTGATTTGAACTATAGGCATCCAGCTTCTAAACCCTTACCGAAGCCAGACTTCTCAAAGTAACTAGCCAAGGTCGAAACATAAACCTGAAAGGACTGTGGGAGTGTGAGCAAAACCATGGCTCAGTAAATAACCAGACTTAGTACACATCAAACAAGTTATTAACAAATCATATATGATGCAATCACTCAAACATATGCTTAGATATAAGCTTGGATGATCTAGAATCCAAATCAGAAAAAGATTTACGCCCTCTTTTTAGGGTTGAAGAACAATTACTTTATGACCCATCTGCCTAGGAGAGACTAAGTTTACAGGAAAATCAATGATTTCTTGTCTTAGCGTTATCACTTTTAGCTTAATGATGTTTTAACTGACCATTTCCTATATCAATCCCTAGAAACTTCCTAAGTTTTAATCATTTCAAAGCGATACTACGGGCGGCGTTCTTCGTTGCCACTTAGTTTCCGTAGAACCGACGGAACAAAGAAAACCTTGGAAGAACTAACACTTTAAAAAAACCAAGCATTAATAGAGAACCGAAATATTAATATGTAGTAGACAGTCACCCGTTTATATATGCAATAATGCAGCACGTGCAATGCATGACCAAGTTATTTAATAAGTCAGTAATTCTTATTCAGTTTCATGGTAGTCCTACATTATACACAATAATCATCATACCATTTCACATCATCATACCATTGTATTATCACTTTCATAATAGTAGATTAACAATCATACAATCATATCACAACATAATTCAATCAAAACATTTATATTATTATCTTTGCATTACATATTCAACTAATTACAAGCACAAACAGTATAATATGACTGAATTACTCACCTGCTTATAGTGACTAATCATAGTAATCAGCTAGAAGGTCTTTTATAATATCAAAGTCACCCATTGAGATGAATGAAATATTCATCAATAAAACGTAGATTATATAACTAAACTCTCATAAGTATATAGTGTCCTATATTGATATTTGGTTTGGTTTCTATTACTTATTTTGGTCCGTTAATGGTCTTATAATAACAATTATTATTTAACATTTATTTTTATTTTGCTTGTCTTGATTTAGTTAGATACTTATATACATTTATCTGGTATTTGAGAAATTGATGTTTAATAAGCTTATATCTTCATAGTTATTATTACTATTTTTTTATTATTCTCTAACTGACCCATTATAGTAACTCATATCCGTTAACTATTATTTAGTGTCATCGTGTTTCTTTGAATCTATTTTATATATTTATTTTATATTTTTAGAAGTCACATTATTCATAAATTTAGCTTGTTTCTATTTCCATTCTTATCTATTTATCTATATAAAACCATTATTTAACAATTATAATTACTTACAAAACTTAATATTCCCCTATAGTTTTTAGGGTTTTAGAATTTATCGAACATTAAACATATTGTTATTCTAAGTACTTGTATTTATTTATTTTCTTAGTAAATTCTATTATATATATATAAATATAATATTGAAATACCCCATGTCACTAGGGCCTAGTAGAATTTATCTAAAGCTATCATATTACGTGTGCACCCATGACATGAGAGTCGTCTTGTAAGTTAGAATGTACAAAACTCTATCTATTTATAAATGTTTATCATATAAATGATATAATATATTATAGGATTTAAATTATGAAATCCGATTTTCCAACTTCTACCAAGATCGTAGAGAATCGGTATCCCCTACCAAATAGTGAAAGTGGGTTTCAAACTACAACATACAAAATTCAAAATTTATCTAATTTATATTCTAAGTTTCTATATCTTATATCTCTATCTTCAATATAGTTCGTTGGAGATGCTCTCTTCACACATTCCTAGCCAAATCCTAGCTAGTATTAATCCTGCACAAAAACTATTAGGGAATGAGTGAACCACGGGCTCAGTGAGATAACTTGACCAATCCACACATCAACCAATAACAAACAAGTATAATTATCAATCATATGCAATGCAACAATCAATCATATGCACATTACAAGCTTGGATGATCTAGAATCCAAAGCAGGATGAAGATTTACGCCCTCTCATTGGGGTTGAAGGAACTCGATACTATGGCCCACTATCCAGGAGAAACTAAGTATACAGTAATGCCACGATCCTCATTGTAGGTATCTCTTTACACTTTAGGCACTCAATTCCTGTTTTAAGTCTTAGAAACTCCACTAAGTATTAGTCATTTCATAGCGATACTATGGGCAGCGTCCTTCATTTCTAGTTAGTTCTCATGGAATCGATAGAACAAAGGTAATCTTGCGTAGAACTAATAGCCTCTTGCCTAGAAAAACCAAGCATTACTAGAGAACCAAAATACTAACACGTAGTAGGCTGCCGCATCTCCAAATGCAGTTTATGCAAATCATGCAATGCATGTCCGTTTCATTTATAGTACTGATAGTTGTTAATTAAGTTTAAGGCGATCATATAATTTACAAACAATCATCAACATATTTCATACAATATTTATCATACAATAGGATTATCACTTATATTATGATAATTTGGCATTTAATCATACAACACGTGTAAACCCTCGAAATTTTGGATTCAAATTAAAGTTTAAACCTTAATCAGAAGTCAACCGGATTTCCAAAGTCAACAAAACCCTAGTCTACAGTAACCGCTTAAGTCCGGCATCACCATTTAAGAAACCCTAAGAAAGTAAGAAAAAGTTTAGTGAGTAGAATAGTTTGTAATCATCTAAGGCAGCATAAAAAGATCAGTTTAGTAAAACCAAAACTCGATTTGAACCCGATCGGACATAGTTCTTGAAAAACGTGTCAAGGAGCTCGAAATAGTAAAAATATTCTGAATATATCATTAGACTCGTAAAAATATAAGATTTTCAAAAACATCAATTTCGTAATTTTTCGGTAGCTGAAAATGTCAGATATCACATTTATATGCGTATTTTCTTACTACTGGTATTTAATTGTCATGTCTACTTTACATTACACTATACACTATTATACACTATTTATCTATCTCTACTTTTTCTTACAACCTACTCTTACAACCCATACACCTATTTCTTACACATTTTCATTTCCAATACAACTTCACATCTTTCATATCTTACTTTTAATTAATCAAAAGACAAAAAAAATAATTTTTCTCTTCCCCATTTCACCAAAAGTAGCGTCGGCCCCCTTCTTTTCTCTCCCAATTATTTTGTTTTCAATTTATTTAATTAACACAAATTATCTCCCACATTTTCCTATAAATACCCCCTCATACTTCCACTTCTTTCACACCTCTTCTATACTAAAGTTACTCTCTAAAAATTCTTCAAGAATTCTTTTCCAAGAAGTTCTCTTTAGTTTAGTTCCTCTAGGTAATCTTTCTTCAAGTTTTCTTTATGTTCATCTACTTAGTATGAACTTAGTGTGTGTTTTCTGAACCATGAAGGTTAAGGAAAGCAACAATAGGTTCATACTTTGTTTTTGCTCATCACCAAAAGTCCTTTATATTTATAACTATCTAATATATCTATATAGCTATATATACATTATTTAGAGCATATAAGCTCATTTTTTTGTAATTTACTTATTTTCCTTGCAATTTATTTACTTCCATGTAATTTATTTACTTCATGTTACTTTTAAGACTACTCTTTCTAGTCTTAGACTTGTCCTCATCAAGTCAAAACATTTTCTTTTTCTTTTGGGACTAGTCATTTCTTAGTCCAGGGATACCTTGAAAAAGCTAAGGTTCCAATACTTGATTTATTTTCTTATTAGCTTATTCTTTTAAGTTATTGTGTTTCTTCATATTTTCATAGCTTTATGATTCATATTCATGCATGAATATAATGGTTTTGTCTCAACAAAATAAAATGAGGAAATGTTTTCCTTAAATAAAGATTCTTTTCTAGAAATAAAAGGTGGAAGTAAACTTTTCTAAAATTAAAAAGTCATCTTAACAAACTTAGAGGAGTTCATGAAAGATTTTATAAACATACATGACATAAAGAGGACTTTTTGAAGTAAACAAGGATTTTTACAACAACTTCATCTTTTTCTTCAAATGATAGAAATTCTTTTCATTAAAACAAAATGATCTCAAGAAATCAAGAAATTATTTCTCTAAATATAGAAGTGTTAATACTTTCAAAAAGTATTAAAAGCTAAGCTTAGGAAATAAAAATCATTCCTTAAGAATTTAAAGAGATTACGAAAATAAAATTTAGGAAAAGAAAAGAAATACTAATTATAAATAACTTAAGATATTTCCAAAGCAAATGAATATTTCAAAAGTTCTCAAGTTTCAAAAAATCTTTAAAGACTTTACTTTTTTCATAATTTGAGACAACTTCATTAACTTCGTACATTTGTTATGAGTCAATAAATATATTAATAAACTTTCCAAAGGTTTTTATAAGCTATTATATTACCTATTTCTTCAAATGAGCTTTGGATAAAAGAAGGAAATCAAGTTTACAAAAATTAGTGGTGAATCTATCCACCACTTTTTCGGAACCCAAATGACTTAGTTTGATGAAAATAAGTTTAGAAATAGATAGATCTTTTTGTATGGATAGAAAACGGTATATTATATGCGAAATTCCGAGTTAAAATAAGCAAGTTATGACTATTTTAAGTTGGAATTTTCTCTTATACGATTTTTACCGCGATTTTAAGAAAAGTTTAAGATCTTCAAAAATAGAAACTTCATGAAAGACTCATTTTGGGTATTTCATCTTGTTTAGGTAGAGAACGACCCGAGATCACTTTTCCGGAGGATTACTTCGATTAGGATCTATCGACATGAAGTGAGTTAATTCTTGACTTAAGTTACATTTCCTTGTTTTGTGCTTGTAAGTAGTAGCACTAGCAATTAAGAAAAAGATAAAATGAATAATTGTTGTTGACTTGGAATTATGATTGATTGAATATGAGTTAAGAATATCGAAAGATGGTTTGATAAATAAATTGTGATTCTTGTATTGATATGATGAAAATTGTAAACCTCGAAAACTTCCACCATACGATACGACCCTAGATTAGAAATTATGGGTTGACTAGTAACCCTAGGAGTTAATTAGAAACTCTAGATTAGATAGACACTTTAAATTTGATCGGTTTGGGACTCATAAACTTTATAAAAGAACTTCTTTGACCCCAATTGATTCTAAAAACAAGATTTCGTATTCCGAGTTAATAATTCAGGTTGTGATAAAAGGAAACTTCAAATCCTAAACCCGAATCCTTGTCAAACAGACATATTATATAGGAAAACCAAAATATGGATATTAAGTGATTACCTTAGTATTCAATAGAGACCGGGAATTAAAACAAGGTATAGTAATGAACCTATATTTGGATTGGAACCCTAAAATTTGAGATTTCTAGTCAGTAATAAACTACATTGATAAGATTTCATAGTGAGTATCCAAATCTAATACATATAACTAATATAGCCTATATATAGTAGTAATATTACGTAAATGACTCAATAGGGTTTTAGTTAGAAAATCGTGATCTTAAGATGAAACTGTTAGGATTATAAATACCTAATAAAAACATAAATTGATGTATATCTTGAGATCTAGACCTCAAATACAGAATTGAATCCCACCAATAATCAAATTAGGGTTTTCTAAAGCTCTTGGAGCCTGAAATGAAAATTGACCCGAAACTTAAAAACCTAAATCGTGTAGGATAAACTTTCTTAAATAAATAAATACATACTATTAAAACTTAAATTTGTACTTTTTGTTAAACTAAACACCTTGTAGGATTTACTTAAGACCTTTGTACATATATATTTACATATATAAGCTAAAATATATCCTAATAATGTATTAAACTACCCGAAAACTTAACTAAACAATATCCAACTAATATATAATTAATATATATAATTTCAACTTGCTGGAGACGGTTTCACTTGGATTGAAGGGCTGTGATCTTCTAAAATTTGATGAACCGAAATTTCCTCAATAATATGCATAAGTCAATCCCAATCCTCTCCTAAGCCAATGTAAACATGACAAATCACCCTTGCATTAATGACAATAGAACAAACTACTTAAGCAACAACAAACACGAGCAATTATTCTCATCATAATGAAAAAATGAGCAACCAAACCTCTATCTTTTCTTATATATATATAAATATGTGCTAGAGACTCAGATGGATAAGCAAACGAATTCCAAACCTTCTCAAAACATTCCAGAAGCCATCTACATCTTATTAGGAGTCGAACCAACCCAGAAACCGATTTTTTAAACGCTCGCATCATCCTAGTTCGAAAATTCGAACAAAAACCTGGAAAAACGTATGAAAAACGAGCTTGAGGTAAGTGATTCCATTCCGCGAGTTTTCTTTCAGTTCTAAGGATTAAGACTGACTCTTAAACATCTTAGGAAGCTAACCAAGGCCACTAGGAGCTTCGGATTTCATCGAGAGGTCACAACGAAGGTGATTTTCCTAAACCCTAGCCGAGCTTGATGATCCAAATTCGTGGATAACATGTTGTTTTTATGTTGTTTTTCTTGGATATTTAAGTAAATGAGGTTCCTAGGAGTCCATAGGATCTAAAATCCCGACGTCTCGGAAATGGCCGCGCCTCATCGGGAAAGAAGATGAACAGTGCTCCCCGATGAGCACGGGCTGGGTACACGGGCGTGTTTAACCCGTGTACCTCTCGGCCAAAATTAAAAAAAAAAGAAAAGAAAAGAAAAGAAAAACGAAACTAAATAAATATAAGTATAAAATAAATAATAATATAAGTAATTTTAAAATTATTATTATTATTTCTGCATTTATTTATTTTTCTGGAATAGTAATAATAATATTATATAATAATACTAAATCAGAAATTTATTTATTTAAATTTAAAAAAATTATTTTTTGACACTATTAAATATAGGATGTTTAAATATTTAATCTATTATTATTAATCCAAAAGATTTTTAGAAATATAAATTACTTTGTTAAGTAATTTCCGCATAATAAGTTTCTAATTATAATTATTAATATTCTAATATTATTAAAGAATTTTTAGAATTCCGAAAATATTTTTTGAAATAATAATAAATATGAATATAAGACTAAAATTATTTTAGTAATAATTATGAATAAGACAATTAGTATAATTACTAATGTGATGGATTATTATTATTAATATTTCTATTTAAATTATTATTATTATTATTTTATTATTATATTATATTATTATTATTATCATCTTCATCATCATCATTATTATAATTGTTATTATTATTGTTATCATTATTATTAGTTTATTGTGTTATAATTATTTTTAGT
Organism: Combretum micranthum; assembly: GCA_024138025.1. NCBI lineage: Eukaryota > Viridiplantae > Streptophyta > Magnoliopsida > Myrtales > Combretaceae > Combretum > Combretum micranthum. Next base: position 123,613 of record JAMXBD010003141.1, on the reverse strand, counting down.
ATTACTTTTGATAAAAATTATTAATATTCTTATTATTTACGGAAAAAGGAGAAATTTTCGAAAATAATTATAATAAAATTATAAATCCTTCTATTAGTAAGTATATTTTCATAAATATAATATTTAACTAATTTTATAGGAAATATATATATTATACATCTATATAGAATATGGAGTTTAGCAAATACTAAGTACATATTTAAAAAGGAATAACAATGGAAATTTAGTTAATCTAAAATTACGAGTATAGGAATACTTACTCTATAAGAAAAATTTATTAAGTAATTTAAAAGGAAAACTAATAGTTTTGAACAATAAAAATAAATTAACTAAATTGTTAAATTTTCCAAATACCCAATCAATAGATTCAAATATCCAACCAGAATTAATAAAATAAAACCGTGAGTTCAATGAATTAGACCTTAGGGCTATTTCAAAAAAATTAATTAAGAATAAAACGGAAACCTAGCAAACCATTAGAACACTTAAATATTCATAGGAATTAGGTTGTATAATCTAGAAATTTTAATAATTATATGATTTATCTTAATAGGTGACTCGGGTATTGGGGAGGACCTACCTGAAGATTACTACGATTAAATAGGATGGGCAGGTGAGTAACTCAGTCTTATTACATTGGTTGTGCTTGTACTAGTAGTGAAACTTAAATAAAAAGATGATGATTGATTGATAGAAGTGATAAATGAACTTATAATAAGCTTGGAAAGATTTGGAATGAGTTGAAGAAGGGTAAAAGCATGTTTTTGTAAAAGGGAAAAACAGGGGAAAAATTTGGAAAATTTCCGCTGCTTTCAACGCCTGCAAATTTGCCGGTATACTTTGCTGGTGTAGGATTTACGCCGGCTTTGAAGTTTACGCTACCGGTGTTGAAATGACTTTTCATGAAGAATTGTGGTTCCTTAACGCTGGCAAATTTTGCATTCAACGCCGCCGGCGTTGGAACCGGCGTAGACCCCTGCAGCTCAAACATGTTTTCGTATATCAGCCGTAACTTTTCATCCGATCTTCGATTGAGATGATTCAAGTTGCGTTGGAAAGATAAGAAAGACATCTACAACTTTCATGTTTTAAATTTTTACAAATTAGAAACGTATCAGTGCTTAAATTTTACATATTTCCAACTGATACATTTTCTAAATAAAGTTAAAAACTTGTTTTTGATTGATTTATAGGTATTTGCTTTACCAAATGGATATATTTGATCTAAAACGAGATAGATACGATAATGATGTATTATGATGATTAAATAATATAATTTAACATGATTTAATATATTTATAGATTTAACAAATTAATGAATTTTCATGAGAGTTAAGCTAAAACTAGTTATGTTATATATTGATTTCCTTTACTTATTTTAAAAATCTTGTGATGATTTATTTGAATTTCTTTGGATGATAATGTATGAGATTGGTTGATATTGAGCTTGAACTAAGTGTAAAATTGTAATAATTCTATTGAACAGTATTTGATTCTCGCTCGGCCATCCCTATTAACTCCCGAGCTAATACAGGTACGCAGTAACCTGCTTGTCTTGTTAGGATAAGCATTTATAAAACTTAAATATATAATAAGAAAACTTAAAATGTGATTATTGCTTGTGTTTTATGCCGTTAAAATCCAATTCCTACGCCAGGTCATGTATGAACCTAACGGCGACCCCTCATAGTTTGATGAGTTTGGGATGGAAGTTGGTATCCGGTTCGGGGAGCGGCACCTTGCTCGGTTTGAGCACGGTAGCTCTAGGCGCTTAGGCCACTCCTGTCATTTGAGATGACTTTCATTAAGTGGTATGGCGGGTAGTCGACGGGGGGTATAGATCGGTGAAAAATTATTTAAACTTGGTAGGAAGTACCATAGTTTAGTTCAAACGTTTATGAGAACGGGTGAACTATATTTTATGATATGGACTGAGTATAAATAGAGCTAAGTAACGGCTATTAACCCTGGAGGAAGCTACTTTTCTCTTTGACTTAACGATATCTAGGACGGTATGAGTACTCGAACTACTTATATCAACCCCTGAGCGTCCGAGTGTTACTCAGGTCCCCACGTGATCCCTGTTGTCCGAAGTTTGAATACTCCCGTGTTGATTGATTAATTAAAGATTAAAGAATAATTGAATGGATGTTGCATATTGCATTTAGACTAAGCTTGTGTGCTTCATCTCGCTTTTGTATTCGTTGTTGTGTACTAGGCCTCTGGCTCATTCTTTTAACAATTTCAGGTGATGACCTGGATGAGTCCTATGCGAGCATGGGTTATGGCTCCGATTTTGAGGATTTCTTGGAGGAATATGAGGACTAGAGTTTGACCAGGACTAGACGGAACCATTCTTTTTGTAATAGACTAGATAGTTAGTTAGAATGGATGTTTGTAAAGCTTTGTTAAGCTTTATATTTTGTTATTTTGTTTAAGGCTTGTAAGAAGCCTGTGGATGTAATATATGTATGTATATATCTAGCTTGATCTGCTTTTGTTTGAAGTTGTGTATATATATGTTAATATGTTTTGAAAAGCTACTAAGTAATTATTTCTCAAAATGATTTATTCCTTAAGATTAGGTGAACAATTCATCAAACAATCCTTTTAAGACAACCTTGCATATAATTCTGCAGATTATATGCGGTTGGGGAACTGCTATTGCTTATTTCAACTAGGGGTAATAGTGGGTCCTTACAATAAACTTCTTGCTTTCCTTCAATTCACCATCCAACTCAAATTTAGACAAGATCTGTAAACCCCTAAATTTTCGGAATCGGTTTAGCATAAAACCCTAAACCGGAAGTCAAACGGAACCCTAAAAGTCAACAAAACCCTAGTTTACCGTATTCATCTAAATCCGGCATTGCCGTTTTCTTTGGCCCTAGAAAACGAAGTTAGGATAATTAGCTAGAATAGCTTGTAATAACCATAGGTTTTGTAAAAATTTCAGTTTCGCGAAATTCGGGTGTCCTTTGAACCCGATCAGACACAGTTCTCGAAAAACATGTCAGGAAGCCCGGAATAGTAAAAATATTCCGAATACACCGTTAGACTCGTAAAAATATAAGTTTTTCAAAAATATCAGTTTCGTAATTTTTTCGATAAGTAAAAATAACAGATATAGCTATTATACACGTATTTTCTTACTACCGGTACTTTAATTGTCATATCTACTTTACATTACACTATTCATTACTATTCTTTTATCTCTACTTTTTCTTACACCTATTCTTACACTCTACATAACCTATAATCTTTATTTTTTACCTTTCCCATAACTTTATATCACATCTACTTTACATATTACATCTTTTATTTTCCAAAAAGTCAAAAAAATAAATCAATTTCCCCTCTAAAGGACAATGGCCAGCGCCCCTTCTCTCTCTTCCCCCTCAATTTGTTTTAATTTTGCATTTATTTTAATCACACAAAAATCACTCCTCAAATTCCTATAAATACCCCTCATACCTTCACTTTTTTCACACATTCACTACCCACAAATTCATACAAAAACTCTCTCAAATTTTCCTCTCAAAACTCTCCCAAAATACCATCTCAAAACTCTCTCCAAATAATTCTACAACAACTTCTACCAACAAACCAAAACCCATAACCACATAACCATATCAAAGTCTTTTTTAGGTAACCACTTTATATTTCTTTCTTCTTCTTCATGTTATGTAACTTTACATGACCATAGTGTGAGTTTCCAAATACTACAAGTTATGGAAACTACATTATGTTCATGTATTGTTCTTGTTCATGCCAATTCATTTATGTTTATGTTGTTTTATTATTGTTTATATATCTATACATATATATACATATTCTTTAGAGCATATAAGCTCACTTGCAATTTATTTATTTCATGCAAAGCAATTTATTTACTTTTCCATTTCAATTTATTTATTTATTCCTTGTTGAAATTAAGACTAGTCTCTAGTCTTAGACTTGTCCTTATCAAGTCAAAACAAGCTTTTCTTTCTTTCATTTTATCTTATTATGGGACTAGTTTACTTCTTAGTCCCGAGAGCCTTGAAAAAGCTAAGACTCCAATACTTGACTTTGATATTAATGCTTTATGTTACTTTGTTTATTATTATTCTCATAATCATGTTCATTTAGATTGTTGTCCAAAAATTTCATTTTCTAAAGATAATTAAATAAAAGAAGGATTTTTGTCACTTAGAAATAAGTTTATGTAAAAAGTAAAATATATAAGATAACAAAAATAAACTCATGCCTTTTCAAGTTACAAAAGAGCTCACTATAATTTTAGAAACTATTTTTACTTAAGAGCTACTTAAAATCTTTATTATTCCACCTTGTTTCTCAAAAAGAAAAAATTTGTTGATACAAAAATGGTTCTTTTTATAAAATGATAAATAAGATAAATGGCTAAGGAACTTTTAAGTAAAGACCTTTACAAACAAATAGGCACAGAAAATTTATGGTATGAAAATAATAAAGTTATTTCTTTTCAAGTTACAAGAAGAAGTTAATAAGATTATAGAAATTAGTTTTTCTATAAAAAGTCCTTAATTGTTCCACATTGTTTTTATGAAGAAAACAAATTTTCATGCATGGATGATTATTTTTGAAAATGAGAAAAAGAATGAGAAATACCAAGTAAGGAATTTTTGCAAAACAAGTAAACAAAGGAATTTACACAAGAAAAATGAAGAATAACATATTTCCTAGAAAACTTCAAATATAGTATTAATGTAACTTAGAAAGTAGAAAATTTTATTTTCAAAAGTTACTTGGAAAGAGATAAATAAAACCAACATAAAACGTTTTAGAAAACAAAGAAAACAAGGTATTCATTTCAAAGAAATTTACAAAAATAATTTCCGAAAAGTTTCAACCCGACATTGTTTTACCTAAGAAAAATAATTGGACAACAAGACACTTGAGCATGCTTAAATATGAGTTATATAGTTATAAAAAGAGAATTTTTCAACCATATAGATAACTAAGTATTTATCAAATAAATTTTGATTTCTTGAACCAAAGTTGTTTTTACTTGAAAATCCGTAGTGAATTTTGTCACTACTTTTTCAAAGCCTATATGGCCTTGTTTGTTGAATATAATTTTGGAAATGGGTAGATCTTTTCGAGTAGGTAGAAATCGGTATATTACATGCGCGATTCCGAGTTAAAATGACCAAGTTATGGCCATTTTAAGTTGGAACATCCTTTCATACGAACTTTAACGTTCTTGACATTGTTTTGTCAAAATTCAAGAAAATCATCAAGAAAAACTCATTGTGGGTATTTTCTTTGGTTAGGTGACCCCGAGGAAGATTCCTTTACCCGAGAACTATTACGATTAAGTGGAGTGTGTGAACGACTCATCCGCTTAGAGGAATAGACGACAATGGCATCGTGAGTTTATTTCCATTAAATGCTATACTTGTTGTGCTTGTAAAATAGTTGCACTAGAGTTAGGAAAAGATAAACCGATATGAATGTAAAAAACTCCTTGAAAGAATCCTAAGATATCGAAGTCAGAATTGTTCTAAGTGATTGTTTTAGTTTAATATTGATTTGTGTGAAATTCCTTGATCGCCATAAAGTTGAAAATAATTATGTTATAACTTTATAAATTAATGAACTCATGCATACCATGAAGTGAGTTACATTGCATGGTTGGGTTATTATCCTTGGGTGAGAAGGATAGTAAGCTCATGTCGAAAGCAACACTTGGCGGGAGATCCGAAAGCGATTGCTTGGCGGCTTAATGGAATATGCTTGGCGGTTGATCCGAAAGCAAGGTCAAATCAAGTGGATTCGGAATACTTGGCGATGAGTGCTCGCAAGTTTAAAACTTTTTAATGAATGCTTGGCGATGAGTGCTCGCAAGCTTAAATTTTCTGTTATTAAAGCTACTTGTTTTGAGGATAAGTATCACCAAACCCCGAATGGAGGGCGTAAATCCATTCAACATATAGTTCCCGGAAAGCTATATGCTTGTTTGCCCACGTGCTTGTGCATTACATTTATTTGATTAAATCAACTTGTTTGAATCTTGTTACAAGAAGTTATTTATGGAAATAGTTCTCACTAAGCCTATTAGCTTATACCCTAATAGATATCTTTTGCAGTTCCCGTACTTATGGTTAAGGCCACGTGGACCATGCGGGCAGGTAATCTCTCTTGAATATTAGAAATTTGGGGAAAATTTAGCCTAGTATTAGCATGCATATATTTATATCATAGATGAGTAATTTAAGGAGTTGTCCCTAAGTTTGTAAAGTCTTTACCATGAATATATAATTACTGTGAATCCTCTTTTCTTAATTATTTTTTATATCTCCTTAAGCTTCATAATTCCATATATGGTCCTCTAAAGTTGTGAAAGTACGCCTTACACTTAATATAAAAGTTTTGGGAATGGCTAAGGTCGTCATACTTAATGCTTTAATATTGAATGTGGCGGACTGTCACGTTTAGGGTACCCATTGGGGCGTGGCAAGATCAAGAAGATAAATCAAGCTAAGGAAAAAGATAGGAAAGAGGAATCAAAGTTAGAAGTGCAAAGTGTGCATGTGTTCTAAAGAGCTAAGTTTTCTATTTCTATTTCTCTTTGTTTTACTTGTTATTTACATTTGCAATTAATGAGTTTAATGTTGAATTGGATTGAGAGTGCTGTTTATTTATGCATTTGTTGACATATGTTTATTGAGGATTGGTTGGAGGAAGGAGATGATGAATAGTGGTTGGGATTTGATGAAGTTTGGTTTGTTTGATGTTGTTGGATGAAGTTTGAAGTATTAGAAGTTGTTATAGTGTTTATTTGATGTTACAATTGATTTAGGAGGTGCATAAGTTGATGAAAATGTGTAAAAATGAGTTTTCAAACAAAAGAAATTTGTAACTCTTGACAAGAGAGCAATCATGGGCGAGCTGAGGAGTGTGACACTATGATCGTGTGATTTCAGAAATCATGGGCGAGATCGCGGCCGTGATTGGGTCCCCTATAGCTTTGACATGTTTTCATAATTTGATCATAACTTTTTTCATCCGACCTCCGATTGAGGTAATTTAAATTGCGTTGGAAAGCTAAAAGAGATCTACAACTTTCATGTTTTGAGTTTTTACAAATTCTAAAAGTATCAATGCTCAAGTTTGACTTCTTTCCACTGCTATATTTTTATAAATAAAGTTTAAAACTTGTTTTTGTTTGTGAAATGTATTTTTGCTTAGGAAATAGATCTTTTTGAGCTAAAATGAGATAGATAAATGATATTTGATGTGTCATATGAGTTAATTTATATAAATAAACATGAGTTTAGTAGATTTGTAGATTTAATAAATAGTTGAATTAAATATAGAAGTTGGCTATAAAAATGAACTTAGTTGATAATTCTAGGTTCAACTTAGCTAAATGAACTTGAATGGTTAAATAAATTAGATTGTTTAGTTTAATTAACTTGACTTAGTAAATAAATTAAATAACTAATTCTAATCAATTTGGCCAAGGTTAAGCTAAAATGGATTAATAGCTAATAATTAACTTAGATGAATGAATGAGGATGATCTTTGAATAATATGGGGAATATATTGTTTCAAAGGTGTGTTTGCTTAAAAAATAGATGTATTTATGAATGAATGCCTTGATTAAGCTTTTATTGATAAAAGACCATAGACAAAGTGAAAAGAAACACTTTAACAGATAAAGAAGAACTGTCCGTATTTTGGCGGGGCGATCTTCGCAGCCAAAGCAATGTTTCAAGTTAGTATCTGATCAAATAGGGTAAATAAAATTTTGAGAAAAGTGGATTATTAGTTTAGTTTAGTTTCTTATACGAGTTCTTTTCTTAACAGAAGTAGATATCTGATTTATCTTCTAGATTATCTTCTAAAATTCCTTTTGAGGCTATGTTTAGATTTCATATTCAAGGTATGCAGTAACTTGCGTGTTGGATGTTAGGATAGGCATCTAAAATGGATTAAGAACTTAAACTCGGTTTAATAATTGATGAGTGTTGGTTGTGTTTTCTGCCTTCGAAATCCGATTCTTGCCCTGGAGTGGAAGATCAGTATCCGGTTCGAGGAATGGTAAACTTGTCATGATGCAATGACTCGATAGTTAGGCGCTTAGGCCATTTGTCATGATGCAATGACTTCATACCATGATGCAATGGTGACTTCTATTTAAATGGCTTAGCGAGTAATTGATAGGGAATGTAGTAACAGTGTAATATTTACTTATCTTTAAGAGGAAATAATATGATTTAATTCAATGTTTATGGGAGCATGTGAATTAATTTATATTATGGATTAAGTTAAGTAAAGTTGAGTAACGGCTATTAACCCTAAATGAGATTACTAATCTTTTCGATTAGATTTAGGAGATATAAGTATCTGGGCTATCTATATCAACCCCCTGAGCGACTGCTATTACTCAGGACCCTTAGATTCCCATTGGCTTGCTCCGAAGTGTGAGTGCTCTATTGTTGATTTGTTTATTTTAATGGAAAGATAGTAACTTGTGGATTGATGCATTGCATTTAGTTAAGACGTATGTCACATTGCATGTGCTTGTGTTACTATGTACTGAGCTTCGGCTCATTATTGTTGTTATTGTTCTTTTCTCCAGGTGATATATTGAGGATGATGTTAATGATAATGTTAGTGATTATGATGTTAATGATGATTTGATGAAGATGATGATGGTGTTCCTTGTTGATGATGGTGTTGTTGTTGATAGAGTTGACGATGATGATTGATTTGACGATTCTTGGCTCGGGTTTTAGGCGCTTGTGATGATTTGGAGAGGATTTGTGGATGAGTGAAGTGAGTAGAAGCGTGGATGTAGTTTAGTTATTTTATTTCTTTTTGTTTTGTATTAGTGAGAGTTGGATATATGATTTAAACTTGTTATATTCTTTAAAGGGTATAGTAGAGCCCATGTTTTGTAATTTAACTTTTGCAAAGCTTTGTTTAATCGAGTAATTTTCCACTTGAGAGAGTAGAAGTTTTGGAATATCTTTATTCTGAAATTGTTTTATAAAATTTATTTCTACTGCTAAATCTAGTTGTTGCTAGAATCTAACTAAATGATTTCATAACCTAAAATTGAATAGCAATGTTCAGCATAAATACCTTCTTTTAAGATAACCTTACTTATAATTCGTAAGAGTTATACATGGTTGGGGAATTGGTATGCTTAATTTGGGAATTGAGCATGTCGAGTCTTTACATATATATATGTTTATTAGTATTTATTATGTATATATTCTGTTCGTGTAATACAGACTTTATGTAGGATAAATAGGTGTGTATGCCGGCTCCAACGCCGCCGGTGTTGAAACCTAGGTGCTGGTGTACTTAGGTTTTACATTTCATTTGTATCAGGGTACGCTGGCTTGCAAGCCGCCACCTTTACCATGTACGCCGACTTTAACGCTGCCGACGTATAATTTCAGTTAGTTAGCATTCGTTCATTTTACGTAAAAATAAATTTTATGTAGCTTCTGCTCCAGTGTAAGCCGTCTCAACACCACCGGCCTACCCACGTACACCGCCAGCGTATGGGTAGTGTTGACACTGTTCATCTTCTTCTTTTCGATTTCTTTTCTTTTGTACTTATTTTTCTCAATACATATGTATATCAAAATCTACTTCTAAGCATTCCTAGGGTTTTCCTTAGTGTTTATACATATTATATATATGCATATATCATCATATAACCTATCTTCATGTAGTATAATCCTCATTTTACAAATTTTAATGGTGTAACTAGGGTTTTTGTAGAAACTTACCTTGTTTGGACGAGTTTGGTGATATTAATCCTCCTCCCAAAGCTTGCTTCGACCCTAGGAAGATAGAAGTATGTTTTAAGACCATTTTTAATTATTTTAAACTACTTAATAAAAATTAATTTACCTTGTCTTCCCTTTCCAAGCTTGTTAATGGTTGTGTTGGTATATGTTTTAGGTGAGTTCTAATTACTTTTGAGTGACTATTTAGTTTGTCTTTGAGCTTGTTTTTGTTGCTAATCAGAGCTGGTCTTGTGTACTTAAATGTCTTTGTTGCATGCGGTTTATGTGGTTTGTTTGTTACTAAGTAAATGCTTGTATATATATTGAGAAGGGAGCTGCATTTTTTGGACAAAATGGAGACCGAAACTAGTTGGGTTACACCATGATTTGGCTGCATTAATTGAAGTGTTTTGTTGGGAAAATTTCATTGGCTAATCCTTAGTCATGTTGACCTTGTTTGGTGCATATTTAGGCAAATTGCTTGAGAATTTCGGCTGTGCATGTCCCAAACAATTCTCAACCACAATTTTGAGTACAATTTGCATCGAAATATTAGAGTAAATAATATTATAATGATATCTAGTTAATTTATCTTAGTTTTAGGATATTTTAATAAGTTAAACGTATATAAATATGACAATTATTCAAGAGTTTTATCTCCAAAAATGTATATAGAGTTCTATAAATTTTTTAGATAGTTATTAAGTTCAACTTCGGATTTAAAGTTTACTCGATAAATTATTTTTTAGAATTTTATCTTTTGCGATTAGGGTTTTATAAGCTTAATAGGTCAATTTTTGTTTTAGCCTCTAATAGCTTAAGAATTTACTAACTAGAATAATAGTGTGATCCAAATATTTATTTAGAGTCTAGATTATTAGTTATACATCTGTTTATATTTTTATTGTGTATTCATAATCTTAATAGTTCATCCATAAATTATCGTTTTCTAACTATAAGTATTATCGAATATCTACTTTTCAATAAATTTGAAATCTTAGTTAGGTTATTTCTTTATCTTGAGTTTTCAATACCCACTATAAAATCTTATTAGTAATCTTAAATATTATCTAGATAACTTGTTTTAGGGTTTGAAATTATATATAAGCTCATTTCTACTTGTGGTTTAATTCTAAGGTCTTGATTAAGTCCTATATTATCATTCTATTTTCTATTTTTCTATTTTAATCTATTTTTATTTGTATGAAAAATCTCGTGGTTTACAATATGACCCAATATACTATGAGAAAGTCTAGATATTCACTCTTAGATAATTAGATAATATCAACATGTGCTAAAACATTCAAAAGAGCTCAAACTGTATGAATCATGGAAACAAATGCATTCACACACACATAAGCATTTTCATTTAATGAAAATGCTTTTATATACACATAAGCTTATGCATTTAATGTGTTCACTTGAAGAAATTTTGATCTTAATACTTTGAACATAGACATGTTTAGATTCTATCCAATCACATAAAACCCTTAGAACTAAGGCATGTAGTTTAAAAAATTTTCTATTATGAACTAAGTAATTAAAAATTAAAATTCATATAGTAAATTATAGAAAGATAGATATTTAAATAATATGCATTAAATCACTTGTAGAATATTCTTTAGTATTCTCTATAATAGAGTAAATAATTTCCTCAACTAATAAAAGATACCAAAAACAAGATTATATATAAAAACATTATAACTCACCAAATAAAAACATTAGACCTTAAAAATCAAAAGAATTAAGAAACAATTCATTTTCAGAGTCTAATAGTTAATTAAAGGAAATTTTGAAATAAATCACTAGAGATGAAATATATGCGATATAACTAAAAATAGATGAAAATCTACACATTTAGAGTTCAAATAAAAATTTTTGAATATGTACTCACAAAATTCAGAATTTTTTTAGTCTATTGAGTATAATATCTTAAATGGACCTATTGGACCTGGAATCCTTGATCCCATAAGCAAAAAGCCTAAAATATTAAAATCACGTAGGTTTTAAATTTGAAATTTCAACTTATGAATAATCTAGGAATATTGTAGAAGCTTTAAATGAACTTTTAGAAATTAAAGACCTATATAACTAATATAATTATACGCATGTGAGTTATTATCTAGCACAATAACCTAGATTTTAACAATACAACTATCCTACACGTTAAACACTTAGCATACAGTGAAAAATGAGTCAACATGACTAGTGGCCTTCCATGAAAATTCTTCACCATGTCCTTGCTTGTGGAAATATAATAAGTTCAATAAGTCAAATGAAAAGGACACTTGATCCTGTGAGATTTAACCAAATGACCCCAACATTTAATGAAACTTGATGACTCAAGAATTGAGCATGTCAAGTTGGTTTTCTTTCCTTATTCATCGAGAATACAAGAAACAAATAGCCACAAGAAAGTCCCCATGTGACTACATAAATTTCTTAGAGAATTCTAAAGTTGGACTAGTCAGAAATTTTAAACAAATTGACTTACAAAACTCTGATGAAAACAAACCAAATAGATTATTAAAATAGCTAGTTGTTGACCAAAGGGAATTTTCTCATGATCAATGGAAAACCAAATAATACAAGTCCCACATCAATTGACCATAAAATACCTTAATGAACAACAAATAAGGTAGGCCTTTTCTCTTCGAATTGCTAAGAACATCAGCCCATTTAAACTCAACCATCAACATCAAATTATTCATGTGCAACTTGATAACTAGAATTCATAATACACAAGTAAACAAGACAAAAAAGAATCCTTCACACTTGAACAATAATATCTAGAAGCAAACTTATTTTATTGCCTTTTTATCTTAGAATTAGGTTCGTATAATAGGAGAGACTAGTCAAAACCATCTCAATACAAACAAGGTAAACTCTAAACTACTTTTAACTCTATATCATATATCATGTCAATAACTAGAAATTTGGGAAGATCATTGTATGAACATAACCATGAAATCCTATATGATCGATTAGACTATGTATATATAGATAGTCCTTTAATGATTTATCAAACTTGAATCATCCCTGTTCTATGCTAGGAAAATATCACATTTAGTGTTGAATATCATAGAAAACTAACTAGTACAATAGAAATAAGAAACTTAGGATTCGGATCATGTAGGAAATAAAACCTACTATACATATACTATGATAAAAACTAATCTAACATGTAGTTAAATACATCTATGACATGGTTGTTGAAGAGAAAATTAACAAAAGCAACCTTAGAAACCCAACAAGAAAATTTGAACCTATACAACAACAACAATACCCTATCCCCGCCCGCAACCCCCGCGCCCACCCCCCCCCCCCCCCCCCCCCCCCCCCCCCCAAACCCAATAACCCTACCCCTACCCCACCCCACCCTCGCAACCCCGGCCTCTTGGATGTGTACTCGAGAGCTCTATTCTCTATTCCTTTTCACCACATAAAAATTATAAATAAAAGTGAAAAATAGATTAGCACAAACCACTTTAGAAACAAAACGCTAGAGTATTCGATCCTATAAGGATTCCTAAATACAAAATATGTTTAAATGTACAATGGATTCTATATAAGTCTATACACATATTAAAAAAGTTAAATAAATAGTTAGATTATGGGGTATGACCCTATAAACAATAGAAGTTTCAACCTACATAAACAAATAAAGTTGACAAATGAAATAAACAGTAATTAGAAATTTCATTATTAATATGGGCACTAAAGAATAAATTCTAGTTGAATTTAGAGCCTAAGGTAGAAATCACCCCAAATATAAATATTATCATAAATTAGAATCAAGAAAAACACAATGATAGGGTGGTCATATTAAAAGGTCTATATAAATAATCAAAGCTTAATAATAAAATTATTAAGCAAAATAAGACTTAAAAATATTGTGGGGCACTTATCGGCATTTATAGAGTAATAAAATTTACCAATTGATATAAAATTTAAACCATCATATAGTACTAGAAACAAGCTTTCTAATGCCTATCTATATGTAAAAATCCAAGTTAAAATGAGTATAATACGCTTAGTTAAAGATTACATGATAAAAACTAACATCGGAAACTATTTAAACCACTTTTCATAAATAGAACTCATTAATAAAAATCTTATATATAATATTATATATATATATATACTAGAAAATAGAAAATTTTATAAGAATCAATTTAACTATTAATATATTGAAAACAGAGCCAATGGAATATATAGGCTCAATTTAAATTTACATAGTGAAAACTATAATCTAAGATTTATAGAAAGGATTACATAAAATATATTACTACAAATTTCATGACTTTACTGGAAGAATATAACTTTTATAAAATTTTAAGACTCTTAATTAAGTATATAAATATCAAGACTAATAAAATTAAATTAAGACACGAGAAAGCACAACCAGAATCACTATACGAATAACGAACATAATAATATCTATTGTTTCATAGGATATATCGAGTTCAAGTTCTCGAACCACAAGTATTTCTAAGAAATCAAGTCAAGAAGGTATGCAATAAAGCTCACGTGAGGGAGTTCTAATGATCTGCTATTTGTTTGTGTTTGTTATTGTTTGCTGTTATGTTGGTTATATTACTTGTCTATTGAATGATTGATTGTTGTGAAAGCCATCATCTGCATGGTCACCAGAATAAATGGATAAGTATAATCACTCGACTAAACCAATCAGATATTCGTTGCATCGGATATATATTCCAAAATTTACAATTGAAAGTATTTGTGAAATATTTTTCAAAGAACATGACTTGGAGAATCTCAAGTTACTCCTTGTTCATCTTTTAAATGAAAATTTTCCAAATGAGTTTATGAAATAAACCTAGGACACTTCCGAGACTTATTTTGGCAGTAGATGTTACCTGGTTGGGTTTTACTTACTGGATTCACCATTATTTGGTGATGGTTAGCTTGATTCGCCTTTATTAGGTGATGGTCAGTATTAGCGATAAATATTGCCTAAGTTAGGGTCTACCTACCTTATTCACTATTAGTTGGTGATGGTCAATTTGATTCACCAATATTTGGTGATGGTCAGATTTAAAATATTAACTAGTGTAAAATGTGTACACGTTAGGGAATATTTACTTCTTACCAATGATGGGTAAGCATTGAGTGAGTTTGGATGGATGCTACCATCAAGAAGCCTCGTTTGGGTAAGGCAAGGTAAGTATAGGAGACTGATGTGTAGACAATATAAATCTACATCGTCTATGGCTTTGGAATCTCATAGATGTGCTACTTGCATTCATCACGTGTGCATTCAGATCACATGTAGATAGATCTACATGAATATTTAATTAATGCTTGAAAATTTGCGCAACTAAAAGTAGTGAGGAACGAACTCACTAAGCTGTGGTTTCGTTCACCCCCTAATAGTATTTGTGTAGGTATAATGCTAGCTAGGACTGGGCTAAGAATGTGTGAAGAGTGCTTCTCTATCAAATTATAGTGAAGTTGGAAATATAGGTTATATTGAACTTAGAATACAAATTTGATAAATTGTACAAATAATAGAGACTTTGTATTTTGTAGGTTGAAACCCAATTTTTATTATTTAGTAGGGGATATTGATTCTCTGTGATCTTGGTGGAATATGGAAAAATCAGATCCTTAGTGAATTTAAAATAAAGTAATTATATGTATGGTTAAATTATGTGAATTAAATAAATAAGATAGAGTCTTGTAATCTTTAATTTGCAAGATGGTTCTCATATTACAAGTGCACATGTGGTATGATAACCTTAAGGTAATCCTCCTAGGCCCCTACTTTGAGGCATGACAAGGTGGGTCATAAACAAAGACTTCCTTCAACCATGATGAGAGGGTGTAAATCTCCATCTTGTTTGGATTTCAGGTTATCTAAGCTTAAAATTGTGCATATGTTTGATTGATGCATTACATATGATTGATAATAACTTGTTTGATATGTGATATTATCTAGTCATTCACTGAACCTATGGTTTATGCTCACACTCCTACAGTCCTTATAGGTTAATTCTCTGACCCTGGTTAGTATCTTCTGGGAGCTTAGCCCCGATAAGGTTCTAAAGCTGGAAGAATTACGGCTTAATTGGGATATGATTATTTTGGTGCTACATGTTAGATGATGTTTGAACATCATGTTATTTATTCTAAGGACTTTCTTACAAGTTGTGGTTTGCAATATCTTATTAATCAAACAGTTATTTAGGATGTTCCATGTATGATGATGTATTTTTATATGTGCTCATCATTCTTATTATTGCAATTGAAAAGATCATGTTTTGTTAAATTATGTCATTTTCCAAGGCAAACTAGTATTAACATGCATACATGATTCTTCATGATGTTCCCAAAAATTGTTCTAAATACAAGTTTTAGACATCATATAATATCATAATATGTATGTTATTACCAGGGTACCCTTGAGGTGTAACAAAAGCTTACCCTATGAAATTGTTTTAATGTAAACTAAGGTACAATTATAAGTTTACACAAGAAACTTAGTATAGTTTTACATTTTTAGCCAAGTTAATTTTTTCTACCTATGTGAATAAATTTGATAAAAGATACCCATTTAACATTTATGGCTTTAATCAATTTCAATAACAAAGTTTACAAGGAAATTTATTTACTTCATTTATACAATCAAGAATTCAAGATGTGTTGAAAGATTAGGTTTTTTTTTTTTTAATTTATAAAATTTTCAAAATGAATAAAGAAAAACTTAATTTTGACTCTATTTGCTGTTCTTTTACAAATGTTAAATTATTGATTAAGAGTTATTTATTAGAATTTTTTTTCTTTATCTTTATTATATTTACTATGTATTCCAATTTTTTTACAACTAGCATTAGATTGTGGAAACTTTATTTTCAATGTTTCATTCTATTATCTGGTTCCTCATACCTTCAACGATTTTATTGAGTATTGAAAATTTGACGACCATAAGTCAATGAGGAAACAAAATTATTATATAAAACTATTGAAACTTCTCATTACATTGTTCAAGAAATTTGAAAAATAAGGTACTAGGTAATTCAAATACATTCAAAACAACACGCATAACCAAACCCCCGATTCAAGAACGAAAACAATGAACTCTTAATTTGAGGAATGTATTTATAGAAAAACATATTTTATCTCCATGCAACTCTTCTCTCTACTTCTCACACACATTTTCTCTCTCTAAAGATCATCAATTTTATAGATAATCTTTAGAGAGAGGATGGTGCAGAGACATGAGGAAGCAAAATTTTTAAGTTGAATGTGAAGAAACAAGATTGTGATGACTAATTGCATATGCATGGTTCCTCTTTTTCTTCTTTTACTATATATAATATATTTAATGATGATAAGAAAGTTCCTATCTCCTTTTAAATTGCATAAATCTTAAGTAAATATCCATGAAGGAAACATAATAAAGGACAAATTGTGGATTTTTTTTTTCAAATGTAAAGATATTCCTATAATCATCTTTTCCTCTTCCTAAATACTTATATTTAAAATTCAAATTTAAACTATATCAATCTTATACTTACTTAAGCAAACAACCCATTTTAATATTAATTTAAACAAAAAACAAAACAAAGAAAAATAAAATTAAATAGTATTGCATCATCAATTATTATATTGAATTTTCTTATGCTTTAATAATATAAGTGCAATGACAACTAGTTTTAGAGAAAAAATGAAAAAGAAAAAAAAGTTTGAGTATATAACAAGTCTAATTGCTAAAAAAGAATCACACCTTTTAATATGTTATAGATTGCTATATATAATATACTAGTGTATCATGTAAAACGACCAACACACCCGCAATATATGTGCAAAAATTAAACATATTGATATAATAGAATTTAAAAAAGAAAATTTATTATATCAAACTCAATATATAATCGAAATTCAAGAGAGAAAATATGGTAAATTACACCAGAATGTATAATGTTTAGGGGATAAGTTCATTTAAAGTATCAATATTTCAAGTACTCAAAAAGAAGAATCGACATTTCATAACGTTTTGTAAAGTCTATTAAAGGTATTAATGTTTTGATTAGTTTTCAATTAAGTTTATTTAATTTTCATCAATGGTCAATTAATCATTCTTTATTTTACTCACTTTATAAAACATGATACCTCTTTCTAACATCTTTAAATATTGATACCTTAAATAAATTTTTCCCAAATTTGATTCCTCTATTAACCACTCAAAATGTTGATATCTTAAATAAACTTACCTTCAAATATTAAGACCATTTCATATAATTTAGTGAAGGATAATAACTAACTTACAAAAGTAGAAATTAAATTTGGCTTTTAGTGTATGAAAAGTATTTATATTTTGCACTATCTAAATTAATACTTAGAGGTTTATACTATTTAACTACATTTATATGGTAATCATAAAAGAAATATTAATATAAAACTAAATAAAGTGGTATAATAGTAATTTGAGAAAACAGTGATACGATAATTTCATTAACATATTAACTCTATCTTCAAGTTAGTTAAGTTAAGGAATATGCAATAATAATTTATATGCCTTCTTACTCGAAAAAAAAAATTAAATAAATAAGTTTTATAATTTCTTACATATTTGATACTCACATAATTTCTTGTTTTATGTACTAGTTTGTTAGAGTGCATTTAATTCCTTTGAACACTTGGAAGTTATCTTTCACTACTTATGGTCTAATAGTGCAACATATTAATTAGATTCTGCACAACCTATATAATAAACAATCCAAGATCTTTTGTAATAAATTAATGGTTTCTTTTCTACCTTAAGATAATTTATTTTCCTTTACAGTAAATCATTTACTAAAGATATGGAGATTGAAGTTTAACAATTGACGTTGTAAAAGTCGGAAAGGTTTATAAATCTTATGCCTATAGTTTTTATTTAACATATTTTATGCTTGAAATTTTTTTATTTGAGGTAAAAAAAATAGCATGTATGTATCTATTAAGTGCATGTATAATTATAAATTTTTTAAATAGGTTTAGATATTATAACGAATATATCTTATTTATCAAAAAATTCTATATTATCATCATGTTTTTCAATGAGGACCGGTTCTTTTAGTTATTTAGTTGCTCAAATTTATACTCAACCATAATTGCACTAACAAATACTTAATATATTACTTATTATATATGATTGATCAAAAGATCCATCAATAATACAATAGAAGTTCCCATTGTCTATCTTAGAATATAGTTTAGAAGCATTTTCTTTTCATAATTTACATTTTTTCCATAAAACTTATTATTATATTCGTATCAATCATATATTCCAATCCTTATAAAAAGTCAAATTTTAAATCAAATTAAAGGCTTATTGCCATCTATGTTTTTATTTTTTTCTTTTTCATGATTACAATAATATGATCATTGGCCATTGCAACATAAAAATCGAACTCGATAGCTTAGTTTATAATACTTGGGTATTATGTGTGGTTTGGGGATTTGACATGCCTTATAATGGGTATTAGGTAGGCTAGGTGATGCGGATGATCAGCTACTATGCCGCCAGCCTTGACTAGCTGTACCACCAGTTTTGACCAGTCTTTAAGTAAGCTTACTTTATTGGTTATGTCACATGATTTATTTGTATTTATTATCGGTCTAAATTGTATTTATTATTTTCTTTTTATATTTGTATTTATTATTTGTCTTTATTATTAGTAATTATTGTATTTATTATTTTATCTTTTTAGGATTTTCATGTAATAGTATAAATAGGCCTAAGACTCGTCTTTGTAAAAATAATTGATACTTGACATCTTTAGTATTAAATTGAGAAGATTTTCTCTGAATTTGTGACTGTTTAGCAATTGTGTAATTAAGTTTACGTTTTGAAATCAATCGCAAATTGGTTTGTGTTATTTAAACACTTCCGTGCTACGTCAGTTTGGTATCAGAGCATGGTGAATTCTTGCGAAGATGGCATCTGGCAATGATGTTAGCGGCAGTTGTATTCCTGATAGTTTTTGGGGTACGAAAGTCCTACGTTACCGGCAAGCAGTATGAAGGGTGGTAGAGGAGACCAAGGGTTAGAAAATCCAGCGAAGGAACAACGCTTTTATGACCTGATCTATCGATCCAATACCAACAATAGTAGGAAAGATTATTGGAGACAACTGGAAGGCGATCCAAGGGTCGGTTCTATTACTTATGATACTAATGATGAAGTTGGATTTTTTTTAAAGAAAGACAACCATAGAGGTGAGGCAATGATGGTGGTAGCGGATACCGAAGGGGGTATTATAAGTATGATCAAAGAAACTATGACAATTTCACAAAAATATTGATATTCCATATTTTAATGGAGAATTAGGGATTAATTATTTTATTAATTGGATTTCTAAGATTGAGCGGATCCCTAAAGAAAAGAGGGTAAAGTTGATAGCATGTCGATTGAAAGGTTATGCTTCTTCTTGGTGGGAAAGATTACAAAAAAAGTTAAGTCATGAAGGAAAAGCACTCGTGAGAATGTGGTTTAGGATGAAGATTTTATTGGAAGATGAATTTCTTCCTTTTAATTATGAGGAAATCATATTTCAACAGGACCACAAATATTCTTAAGCAGAATTTATGATATCAACACAAAGTAATGATTTAAGGAAGGAAGATGAAGAATTGAAAAATCAGTAGAACATCATGAAACTTCTAAAGTAGAGGGATGTTTCTTTCTCACAATTACATTGTCAGAGAAGGAGATGGAGGATGTTATAAAGGAATCTCAAACTATACACACATTGATTGAAAAACAAATGCTAACGGTTGATGAGAAGACTGAAGAGGTGCTAAATAGTATTGGGGGCAATTAGGGAAGTTAAACAAATTGATACCCAATGACTTATTAGATGATTTGCCTCCCATGAGGAACAAACAACACCATATTGATTTAATCTTGGTGAAAATTTGGCTAAAAGTTGTGGACGGTGGGCGACAATAGAAATATTGAATTTTTTAGATTCTAAAATAGCAAGGGTACTATTTGGGTCAATTGGGAAGGCAGAGTCTGCTGTAGAATGTTATTTCTTCATGAACGATTATGAAAGAGCTGGTCATATATATTTGGACAAAATGTGGAAAACTACTTTAGATAAAGTTAGAGATTATTTTGTTTTGGCTAAAAGATATGATCTTGCTACAGATGGTGTAAAGAACTCGAGGGCAAATGCAATTCTAAATCCTAAGATAATTAGGATATTTTACTTTATACTAGTTAAGGTTCACTTTTGCAAGTTCATATTTGATCTAGGAGGATACTTATTCATGATTCAAGTTTGTCTTCATCGTCCAATAGTGAAAACCCCTCTATATTCAGATTCAACTCTAGACTCGAGGACGATTTTTTTTTTTCTCAAGTGAAGGAGATGGTATGGACAACAAGCTACTATGCTACCGGCCTTGACCAGCTACACTATCAGCCTTGACTAGCCTTTAAGTCGGCCTATTTTGTCGCTTATGCCGCATGCTTTATTTGTATTTATTATCGGTCTAAACTGTATTTATTATTTTCCTTTTTAGATTTTGTAACGCCCTAAAATAAGGCATTACAACCCGCCACGTATCCCCTCTTATATAGGATATGCAAAGGCTCTATTATCCACAATAATTTAATCACCTGTAAACACTCATAGGGTAACTCATAGGATACCAAACCTGTTAAAACTAAAAAGCTCATACTTCATAAAACATAAATTCCTTGTTCAAACATAAAATCCAAGTTGACTTCACTGTCAACAAATTCAACAGAAACAAAAAACTGTTTACATTAAAATCTCTTCATTTAAAACCAACAATGAATCCAACTACAATCCCAAATGATCAAAACGTGTCTTTTCTTAGAATCTTGGTATATGAAGCCTAACTCTCGGCTGGGTAGTCGGGTCCACTATGGCCATCCCCACTATCAAAGAATAAATCATAACCGGATAGATCATACACTATATCTTCTTCACCTATACCTGAAATTTAAAAGAATGAGCGGCGACGCCCAGTACGATAACTCCAATCTAAAAACAAATGCATATGCACATACAAAAGGCATACAATTCATGCAACTTAAACTAATGCAAACAATCATATTATTATCTTTCTTAAGCCAACACAACAACACAGTCTAGTATTAGGTATACTCTAATCCTGAACTCGGAGTTATTCAGACCCCATTGAAAATCATATAACTCTTTGAAAATAATAATCATATACATATATGGATGAGTGGGTACTCCCCAAACACCCCGAATCCAAAACACCTAATTCTACCGAAATCATATCAAAGCATGAGTCCACTAGGGACAACCTTATACTAAGATTATTAGGGTGCCTCACCGGTATCACTGTCTGCCATTATATATCGATTTCTATCTACTTCGAAAGATCTATCTATTTCTAATATTATTTTCAAGTTTTGAAAACTTCTAAGCTTATGAAAATCCATTTCTTACATATCCTATCTTAAGACCTTTCATTTCTTAAATAAAACTTCATTTTTGAGTTGGAAAACATGTTTTTAAAATATGCCTTGGCCAAAATTTGAAAATAGAATTTTTTATTTTGAAAATAACTTTTGAAAATCACATTAGATTCTTGTAAAAAGAAGTCATGATGATATACATATATTAAGCCTTCATTTTCTTAAGTAAAAATTATATTTTGACACTTGGAAAGTGTTTTTAAATATGGGTCTTGCCAAAATACGAATTTCATTATTTTTGTCTAAATTCAAATCTAAGACCTACACATAATATGAACATAAATCTAAAAGAAACCCATGGTAATGAATTATAAACTCATAGATCTAAACTTTACTTGTCAAAATCATCCATTTATGTTGTCTATACCCTAAGCCCTTTATTTTAAATGAAAAATACACATTTTGAAGTTGAAAAACCACTTTTCTAAATATGGTTCCATTTTCATCCGAATTTTCAAAAGTTGTTTTTGTTGAAAATAAAATAGATCTTGAGTTTCCTACAACTTTCCTACCATCATCATGCTATTACAAGTCATCCATGAACATAAAACAAAGTTTAATGCATTTTATGAACTCAAAACTCTAGATCTAGTTTTCTAAATGCATGAATCACTAAGATAAACATGTGGATGCTAGATCTATGCATAAATCATAAGAAATAACAAAAATAACAACTTAAATAACAAGATCTATGACATAAACAAAAATCAAAGCTACAAAAAGTTAGATCTACAATATATATCAACTTTAAACAAGAAAATAATTGAAATACAAGGTAATAAGAGTAGAGAAAAGGAGTGTTTCGTTTTAGCATCATCATCCTAAGCTTTTAAGCTTATGGAAGGTCATTTGATGCATGCAACCTTCATTACACTTTACCTATATCACTATGGAGCTTTGGAAATAAGATTTGCTTAGAAATCTTTAAGAATGAAGTGTGGAAGCTATTTTTAGAAGTGGGGGCAGCTTGTTTTTCATGGAAGAACAAGAGAAAATGAAGAAGAAAGAGAGGAAAAAAGAGAGAGAGAAACTAAAGAATGAAAAAGGAAGGAATGAGTAAATGAAGGAGAGAGAGAAAATGAGTGTTTTAATTGAATAAATGAGAGGGAAAAAACAAAACAAGGGCAGAAATTGGGGGAGGGCTGCATGTGATTTGTGAGAGAGAGAGAGGGAGTGTTTTGTTGAATTTTGACTTGAAATTAAATTGTGTAATAAATGTGTATGTGTACCTTCTTTAAGGAGTAGAATTTATTTAATTTAGTCAAAATATGAGTAAATAAAGGACAATGGCAGCCATAAAGAGGGTCAAAATCTGCCATGAAGTGTGGGTTAATGTGTAGAAAGATTGAAGTGAAAAGGAAGTGATATGTGTAAGGTGTACTTGAAGGTATGGGTTGTAAAAGTACTTTCTTAATAAAATAAATTAAAATAAAATAAAATTAGAAAATTTATTCCAAATATTTGTAGCATATTTTTCATAATTAAAATTAAAGAATTATTTGAATTATTTTAGTATTTTAACAAATATGTTACCGGTATGATCAAAATACGCGAATATGGGCTATAAATAATATTTTTATAACCCGAAAAATTCTAAAAAATTATTTTATGAAAATAAAAATATTTTAAAAACATTTTCCAATTATTAAATTAATTTATTTTATTTTTTGTATCGGGTCTTAAATAGAATCTGATCTCGTAAAGACCCGAAACGAATTAAATTTTAGAAAAACAAAATTTTCTATAACATATAAAATATTTATCTAAAAATATAAGGCTTTATAAGAATAATAAAATTTTGTAATGAAATAAAAATGAATAGTGAAAAAGACTAATCAATTACCAGTAATAATGGAAATACGATAAAAAGATTATAACTGTAACTTTTATAACCCGAAAAATTCTATAACCGATATATTTAGAAATCTTATGAAATTACGAGTTTAATGGTACTATTGGCATATTTTTGATATCTCGAGTCCCGGGACACGCTTTTCGAAGTCTGTATCCGAACGGGTTCGAAATAGGTCAAAAATTCATGAATCTGATATTTGTAAACAAACTTATATTACTATGAGCTATTCTACATATTTAAACTACATCTCAGCCACTAGGGCTAGGGGCGCTAGATTGCCGGACTTAAGCTATTATATTCCGCTTAGGGTTTCCGGGTGATTTTTCGGTCTAGATCCTTGCCAATTTGGAAACTGATATTTTATGTTTATACAACGTATTTACTTTGAGAAATTTATTTTACATTTCATTTTTGTAAGTATTTAATATCCCTTAATGTTTTCGGAATTCTTGAATTGAGTTATATTTTCGAAAATCAATCGTTATTTGCTTTTTAATAATTTGTTTTTGGGCTTTATATTAGCCGTTTTTATAAGTCTGAGTTAAATATGGAATTTTTCGTACGTAGTGGCTTTGAATTTGAAGACCACTGAGTTCTTATTTTATTTTAAAGGATTTTCATTTTTTCATGATTAAGAAATTTTTTGGATTCATTCATGATTTAGGACTTGTCGAAATTCGGTTTTAATTTGGAGTGATTTTTAGGGTTTATTTTCAAAGTTCATCGTAGAATTATTTACTGAAATTTTTCGGGGCTTACAGCTTCAACTCACCTGCTGGTTTTCTGTGCTCAATATTAATCATCTGACATGTATGGCACTTAGATACATATTCAGCTATCTCCTTCTTCATATTGTTCCACCAGTATAGCTTTTTCAAATCTTGATACATCTTGTTCCCTCCAGGATGAATGGAATAACTGGAGTAATGTGCTTCCTTCAACAATTCCTTCTTAAGTTCTCCTTGCACTGGCACACAATCTCCCTTTGTACCTAAGGATACCTTCATCATCCACATAAAACTCTGGTGCTCGACCTATTTCCATTTTCCTCTTTATATCTAAATACTCTGATCATTGTCTGAGCTGTCTTGATTCTGTCCACAAGAGTAGGTTGAATTCTCATATTAGCCAATCTTTCACCTACCTATCTTGTGACTATTTCTAGTTCAAGCTTCCTCATATCATCAATGAGATGATGTTACGTTCCGTCGTCAAAGCTGCAAGATTCTCTATTCTCTTTCTGCTCAAGGCGTCAGCTACTACATTTGCCTTTCCGGATGATACTGAATATCAATATCAAAATCCTTTATCAGTTCCAACCATCTTCTCTGTCTCATATTCAACTCTTTCTGGGTAAAGATGTACTTTAAACTTTTATGATCGTATACACTTTACATCCTTCCCATATAGGTAATGTCTCCACAGCTTCAAAGCATGCACAACTGTTGCTAGTTCCAGATCATGAGTAGGATAATTCCTCTCATAGGGCTTTAACTGTCTGGAAGCATATGCTATAACCCTGCCTCTTTACATCAACACACATCTTAAACCTTGTATAGAGGCATCACTATATATAGCATACTCCTCACCACTCACAGGTAAGGCTAGCACTGGAGCAGATACTAACTTATTCTTCAACAGTTGAAAGCTAGCTTCACAGTTTTCACTCCATTCATACTTCACTCCCTTCTATGTCAATCGGGTCAAAGGACTAGCAATCTTGGAAAAATCTTCCACAAATCTTGTCTAATATCCTGCTATTCCTAGAAAGATACATGTTCTAACCAGAACTCACATTTTGGCCATTCAACAACTGCTTTGACTTTCTTAGGATCCACTGATATCCCACTACCATAAAAAATATGTCCTAAGAAAGATACATGTTCTAACCAGAACTCACATTTTGAAAACTTCGCATATAACTTCTCTTCCTTCAATCTGGTCAGAACTAATCTCAAATGTTCTTTGTGCTCCTCTTTAGTCCTTGAATACACCAATACGTCATCAATAAAGACTACCACAAATATATCAAGATACTCCCTGAAGACTCTGTTCATTAAATCCATAAATACTGCTGGTGCATTGGTGAGTCCAAAAGGCATGACAAAAAATTCATAATGTCAATACCTCGTCCTGAAAGTTGTCTTTGAATATCTTCGGCTTTCACTCTCAACTGATGACATCCAGATCTCAAGTCTATCTTTGAGAATACTGAAGCTCCTGCCAACTGATCAAACAGATCATCAATTCGTGGCAAAGGATACTTGTTCTTCACTGTCACCTGGTTCAATTCTCTGTAATCAATGCATAGTCTCATACTACCATCCTTCTTCTTAACAAATAGAATTGGAGCTCCCCAAGGTGAAACACTAGGTCTAATTAACTTCTTCTTCAACAATTCATCCAACTGCACTTTAAGCTGAACAA
This sequence comes from Combretum micranthum, assembly GCA_024138025.1. Taxonomy (NCBI): domain Eukaryota; kingdom Viridiplantae; phylum Streptophyta; class Magnoliopsida; order Myrtales; family Combretaceae; genus Combretum; species Combretum micranthum. Next base: position 97,065 of record JAMXBD010003141.1, on the reverse strand, counting down.
GTTTTGTAGGAGCCATTCGATAAGGAGCTTTTGATTTCAATATAGTACCGAGTATCAAGTCAATACCAAACTCCACTTCCCTATCTGGTGGTAATCCAGGCAAATCTTTTGGAAAAACTTCTGGATACTCACATACAATTGGAACATCCGACAACACTATTTCCTTTGTATCTTCTTTCACCATAGCAGCCAAAACTGATCCTCCCCACAATTCATAAGTAGGTAAAACTGGAGGTCTTTGCACTACTAACTTATGAATAAATTGATCACCATTGGGCAAACTGAACTCTACTACCAGATTATAGCAATCAATCACCACATGGTACTTTGCCAACCAGTCTACACCCAAAATCACATCAAAATCTAACATATCCAGCACCACCAAATCTGCAGGTAGATGCTTACCTTCTATCTCAATATCCACATTCTTATAGATTCTATTCAATACAGACTCACTTCTCAAAGGAGTACTAATAGATACACATCCAGGCATAAACTCAGCAGATATACCACAAACAGACATAAAAGATTCAGAAACGCAAGAGAAATTGGCACTAGTATCAAACAACACATATGCACTATGCAGGAGTATAGGAAACATACACGAGATAGTGTCAACACTAAAAGTCTCAATACGCTGTAAAGCGTAAACCTCTATTGGTGCTCGCTGCCCTTGGCTAGAATAAACTCTGCCATATTGCCCTCCTTTACAATCCACAGCTCTATGTCCCCTCTGCCCACACTTGAAGCAGAAAAGCTATGGAATGACTTTGTTTGTGCAGATGTTACTCTTGTGTTCCAGTTTACGACAAGAAAAGCAAGCATTCTCTACCAACTTGCAATCCTTTACATCATGTGGTCCAAGGCATCTCACGCATCTTCTATCTGTATTATGTACTACTGGCTTGAAATTCTGTGTGATAGGTCTCTTGCCTCTATCTTGTGTAAGTACACCAGCTGCTGGCCTCTTGCCCAAAAATACCTGATTCCTCTGTGGCTCACGGGCTTCTAATCCTGCTCAAGCCTTGCTCTACTGTCTTGGCTTTGTTTACCACAGCTGAGTAGTTGCTCAAATCCATCAAATTCACTTGATACTGGATCTCAAGTTCTAGTCCAGTGATGAATCTGCTAACCTTGCACTCTCTTTCAGAGCGTCAGGTAGAAATCTCATCAACCTGTGCAATTCTGACTCATATTCTCCTACTGTCATTTTTCCTTGCTGCAGAGTATAATACTCTTGAAGCATTCTCTGCTTAACACTGTCAGGAAAGAATTCTCTGTAGAAGGCCTGTTGAAACATTTGCCATGTAATTATACCAATCATGTGTCTTCTAGTGCTCAACCACCAGTTGTTGGCTCTCCCAGTCAGCAAATAGGAGGCATATTCCACTTTCTTGTTCTCTAGGATATCTAGAGCAACAAATGTCTTCTCAACCTTTTCCATCCACAATTGTGCTTCGAGAGGCTTACCTGGTACAGACTCAAACTTATGCACCAGATCCACAAATTTGTTCAGACTAAGCACATCTGCATGCCTAGCTCCATTTCCTCCGTTCCCATTTAACCTTTGTGTCTCCTGTCTCCAAGCTTCGGCGTTTTCTTGGACCATCTACATGTCCCTCCTCATATCTTGCTACTGTTGACCAACTACTCCTAACAAAGCATTCACAGCTTGCATAAGTTGTGTAGCATCAATTGAAACCTGCTATCCGATAGGTAGAAGTGGTGGCAAGTCTTGATTCTAAGCCTGTTGCTCATCCTGCTGCTGCCCTAAATTCTCATTCTCCTCAGGAATTCTTCTTCTTGGAGGCTTCTAACACAACACCACAAAATTTGAATAAGGGTGTCTAACTCAAGATCAAAACTTAAATCTATAAGACAACATCAAACTTAACTAAACAACAAACCTATTATTCTACCCCACTCCTCAAATCTTACTGTCCTAAGGAATAAAAACTTAAATCTATATGATTCAAAACCTATAGCTATGATACCAAATAAGCTGTAACGCCCTAAAATAAGGCATTACAACCCGCCACGTATCCTCTCTTATATAGGATACGTAAAGGCTCTATTATCCACAATAATTTAATCATCACTTGTAAACACTCATAGGGTAACTCATAGGATACCAAACCTATTAAAACTAAAAAGCTCATACTTCATAAAACATAAACTCCTTGTTCAAACATAAAATCCAAGTTGACTTCACAGTCAACAAATTCAACAGAAACTAAAAACTGTTTACATTAAAGTCTCTTCAGTTAAAACCAACAATGAATCCAAGTACAATCCCAAATGATCAAAACATGTCTTTTCTTAGAATCTTGGTATATGAAGCCTAACTCTCGGCTAGGTAGTTGGATCCACTATCGCTATCCCCGCTATCAAAGAATAAATCATAACCGGATAGATCAATTCATGCAACTTAAACCAATGCAAACAATCATATTATTATCTTTCTTAAGCCAACACAACAACATAGTCCAGTATTAGGTATACTCTAATCCTGAACTCGGAGTTACTCAGACTCCATTGAAAATTATACAACTCTTTGAAAATAATAATCATATATATATGGATGAGTAGGTACTCCCCAAACACCCCGAATCCAAAACACCTACTTCTACCGGAATCATATCAAGGCACGAGTCCATTAGGGACAACCTCATACCAAGATCATCAGGGTGTCTCACCAGTATCACTGTCTGCCAAGTCTTTACTGGTCAAAGCCAAGCATAACCAAAACATACAATTATTAAATCGAATAAAGATTAAGTTTATTAAGAAATTATGTTCTTACAAGCATTCAATCAATACTAAACTTATAGACAAAAACAGCAAGCAAGGATTGGTTGTACCTTTATCGGTTTCAGGAAATTCCAATCTGTATCTCCTAAAATCCTTTATCGACAACACTCAACCACAACTGAATCTCCCGAATCTCCACAATACTTCAATCAATATTAACAATTCAATAACAAACTCAAATCTCCAAATTTCCGTCAACATCATACATTTATATATTTAACAAAAAAAAAACACGATATAAACAATTCCTAATGTACTATAACTCCCGAAATCCTAACCTAACAAAGAAAATCATCAAGTTGCACCATCCAACCCGATCCATCTTCCACAACAATCTATAGAATTTGATAATCCTTCAAAACCCTAATATTATATGACAACAAGAACACATAATGATCATCTAATCATACATTATTCAACTCCATCAAAGAAAAGATGAAACTTACTGATTAGATCACCAAAATCCAACTCACATCCACAAATTCGAATCCCAACCGAATCTAGGGTTTCCTTCATGCAACCACATCACAAAATCCTTAGAAGTTGCATGAAATTCGTATAAATCTGATATGAGAACATTATACTTACTTGTTTTAATTACAACACTCACTTCTTATCCAACCGAGGCAGATCAAATCCAAGATCTAAATCTTTCCTACGTTTTTCCTTCAAGAATACTACACAAAACCCTAAGCAAACTCATACAAATTCGTATTTAATCAATGAGAGAAGGTTAAAATTACTTACTTTGGATCAAAAACACCCTCCGGATGATTCTCCAAGCCTAGATCTCCAAGAACACTCCAAAACTCTCTTATATGAAGGAGAAATATGAAATTATGTTTATGCCAAAACCCTTTTTTCACGTCTCGTATTTATATAAATTTGGTAATACACCGACCCTACGTCGGTGGCATATGTGTAGATCTTGCCGGCGTACACCTTACGTTGGCAAAATTTACACGAGCGCTGGCAGCGTTCATCGGGACTTTGATTTCCCAAAACTTCGATCCTACTACATACGCCGACAGCGTTCCTAGCTGGCGTTAAAATAAACCCTATGCACACCGGCGGCATTCCACCCAGCGTTAAGAAAAACGCTACTGTTCCTATCCTACACCGTCTCAAAGCCGGCGGCGTAGATTCTCCAAGAGGCAGCGTACAATCTGTCAAAAATTACAAAAATCCGAACTTTAAAATTTGTCCTACAACCAAACTTAAACTTTTACAATTTACTTGTTTTGACCTTAAACTCATCCTATATCATCTCATGATTCATAATTCATTATATTTTCATATTTATTTCTGTATTTTACAGATCTGTATTTATTGTTTGTCTTTGTTATTAGTTAATATTGTATTTAATATTTTACCTTTTTAGAATTTTTATGTAATAGTATAAATAGGCTTAAGACTCATCTTTGTAAAAACAACTGATATTTGACATTTTTGATATTGAATTGAAAAGATTTTCTCTGAATTTGCAATTTTTTAGCAATTATGTAATTAAGTTCACGTTTTGAAATCAATTATCAAATTGGTTTATGTTATTTAAATGCTTCCCTACTGCGTCACTAGGTCCTTAAGAGTGGTATTAAAGCATATGTTTGTATGATTATTTGTTTGAGTGTGTTAGTTTAGGAATGACTTAACCTTAGTTGCGGTGAGATTAATCTTAAATAAGCTTAAGTTTTGCTTAAATGATGTGTTTTTTTTTATTGTTTGTTTTATTAAATTGAATTTAATTAGAATTGCAGAGTTTAATATATGTCATGCATATATTGTATGTTGCACAAAGATAGATAGGTCATGAAGATAAACTAGACAACAGAGAGATAGAGAACACATGCCACCACCTCGTTCATCGTTAACCACCCTAGCATCCACATGATCATCTATTCTAGCTTCGACTACTACTCCATCTCCTGCCTCAGCATCTACAGCTCAACTACCACAACCACCTTAGATGCTACCTTTTCCTCAAATGCCAATAGGAGACCCAAATACCATGTGCACAATGTTTAGAGACATGTTTGCTATCAGGCAGCAATATCAATAGATGATGTACTAACAATAACAGTAGTTTATGAGACAATATACTCCCTAGGCTATGGGGCAAGGAGGAAATGTGCAGATGAATGAGTGGAATGATCAAGTGAAATTACATGATTTTGTTATATTGGTGCCAGATTTTGACTGGAATGTTTAAGATCCAACTACTACTGATCATTGGATAGAGGCATTAGACAAAACTTTCACAGTTTATGAAGTCCCAAAGAATAGGAAGGTCGATTTGGCAGTTTACATGCTTAAAAGAGATGCCTCCAATTGGTGGAAATTGGCAAGTGAAAATTTGGAGAGATTGATTGCTTGGATTAGGCTCAAGGAAACTTTTTTTCTACAATATTTTCCAACTACACTCAGAGAATAAATGATTTTAGACTGGTTGGGCTTGAGACAAGGAAGCAAGATAGTTGAAGCATATTATGCGGAGTTTTGCAGGTTTCTTCGATTTGCTAGTGAAGGATTTATAATGAGGGGATGAAAGTTTGAAAACTTCAAAGTGGCCTGAATATGGGTTAAAATATTCCAACTTCCTACTCTAGTAGATGCAGTAACTAATGCAAAACTAGTAGAACAAATTCCAAATGAAAGCAAGACACAAAGAGATAGAAGAGTTGTTTTTCTAGGCAAGAGGCTAGCACCATCTACTCCCTATAAGAGGTATGAACATTTTGGAAAAGGAAAAAGACAATTTATAGGAAAGAAATCAAGTTTAGGATCTTCGTATAAAACTCCTATGACCCCCCATAAATTTTGAAAGGAGATGCACTAGACGTTTTGGATCGCATGAGTTAGCTCAATGCAAATGGACTCCTGGAGCATGTTTTTCTTATGGCAAGGAAGGACATAAAGCTTCGAATGCAAAGATCCAATGTTGCAACCCATCTTTTGTGCTTATTGTAAGCAAAGAGGACATCATGTGGTAAATTGTTAGGAGAAACCTAATTTTGGTAAAGGGATTATTGCAACAAGAATATTTGCCTTACAATAGTATGAGGAAGCCCCATCCATGAATACCTTGGCAGGTACTATATTAATTGGAAATCGTCACGCATATGCATAGATAAATACTAGCATGACACATGCATGTATAGCTGAAAAATACATGAATGAATGTGATATGAGTTATGAAGTGTTATCTAATAGAATAATGAGTGTTAATACTCCATTGGGTGTGAGATCTAGAGAGCCTTGTATATGTGGGAATGTTGATGTAATGATTGTTGATGTAAATATGCTGATTGATATGTTAGTTTTACCCATGTCTGATTTTGATGTGATATTGGGAATGAACTAGTTAAATTTATATGAAGTCACCATAGATTATTTTAAGGCAGAAATGTGCTTTGATTTGGAGAGTGGGAAAGTTACACTTGTTTTGGAAAGAGAAAGACTCAAGAGCATGTATACTATGTAATTGTAGGAAAAGACTACGAAACAATGGGAAATGTTGAAGAACATAATGTTGGTATCGTACCAGTGGTGAAGGATTTTTGTGTATGTCTTTCCTGAGGAATTACCAGGGTTACCAGTTGGTAGAAAAATTGAATTTGGAATTTTGGGAACAACACCTATTTCAAAAGCTCCCTATAGAATGCCCCCTACATAATTAAAAGAACTAAAAAATCAACTAGAAGAATTACAGAACCCTAGTTTTATTCATCGTAGCATTTCACCATGGGGTGCACTAGTATTATTTGTGAAAAAGAAAGATAGAAGCTTGAGGATGTGTATAGATTACAAAAAGTTAAATCAAGTGAGCATCATGAATAAATATCCTTTACCTAAGATTGACTATTTGTTTGATCATTTAAAGGATGCAGCTATATTTTCAAAGATTGATTTGAGGTCTGGATACCATCAACTCAAGATCAAGCAACAAAATATTTCCAAAACTGTTTTCTATACAAGATATGGACATTTTGAGTTTTTAGTCATGCCATTTGCTTTGATGAACATCCCCATAGCTTTCATGGATTTGATGAATAAAGTGTTTGAAGATCATTTAGATCAATTTGTCATTGTCTTCGTTGATGACATATTGGTGTATTCAAGAAGCATGAAGGAACACGAGAAACATTTGAGACTTTTCTTGCAAAGTTTAAAATAAAAGAAGCTACATGCTAAATTTAGTAAGTGCCAATTTTGGTTAGAAGAAGTTGCATTTATGGGCCATATCATTACAAAGGATAGAATTTCAGTTGATCTAGAGAAAATTCGAGCTGTACTAGATTGGCCAAGACTACAAATATTACAGAAGTATGAAATTTTCTAGGTTTAGTGAGTTATTATATAAGATTTGTTCAAGGATTCTCCAAGATTGCTTCTCCAATAACACGATTAAATTAGAAAAATGTTAGATTCTTTTGGGATGAGAAATATGAAAAAAGTTTCCAAGAATTGAAAGAAAGGTTAATAACGACTCTAGTGTTAGTGTTACCAATTAGTAGGAAGGAATTTGTTATCTATAGTAATGCCTCGATCTAAGGATTAGGATGTGTTCCCATGCAGGATGGTAGAGTCATTGCTTATGCCTCAAGGTAATTAAAACCTCATGAGAAAAATTATCTGGTTCATGACTTGGAATTGGCAGCTGTGATATTGGCTTTAAAGTTATGGAGACACCATTTGTTCGGGGTGAAATGCAAGATTTACATTGACCACAAAAGTTTGAAGTATATCTTCACTCAGAAGTGTCAATACCCTATTTTTTTCCCCCTTTTAAAAATATAAAAAATGAAAAATTAATAAAAATCATAAAAATTGTAAAAAAAAAAAAAGAAGAAAAATGATTAAAAATTAGTTAAATTAAAAATAAAAAATTACAAAATTAAAAAAGAATATAAAAACTTGAAAATTAAGAAATTCGCAAAAACCCATCTTTTAGTAAATAAGCCTTTAGAATTAAAATAAAAATTGGAAAAAGAAAAAAAATTAAAAAATCATTTTTTGGCTTGTTATTGGTCTTATAGTATTTTTTGTTACATTTAGGAATTAATTTGGATCCTGAACCTGTATCAAATTTGGCCTATTTTTATTGAAAATGTGTTTAGCCTGGTTTAAATGATTTAAATGAATTTTAGGTGAGGAAATGAATCAAAAGCCAAGCATAGCTTAGTTGGTTAAGGCTAAGGAGTACAAGAGAGGGGCCTGGAGTTCAATCCATGCAAACATCATAATGGGATTTTTTTTTGGGAGCGTACATTGCCACTCACATGTACCCTTTCAATTTCCATCCATTATGTCATTGAAAGTGTGAATTATTCCACAATTTAAATGTGGATTTAAGATCAATAATGAAAAGATTCGTAACTCCCCTTACCCTCTAAGTTCTGTAACCTCCAATCTTTTCACTTGCTTGTAATGGCCATTAATGGTCGTACATCCCTCCATCTTCCTCCATGCTCCTATAAAATGACGATCAATTCCTCTTCTTCAACACATAGAGATCAAAACTTAGAAAATAGATTCCAAAAAAAAAAAAAAAAAAAAACTAGATCTCTCTCGTAGCTCTCTTTCTCTAATCTCTTTTGTTCTCTTTCTCTCTCAACGCCTCTATCTTTGCCATACAACCACAACTAGTGCCCAGCATATCTCTCTCTTTCATACCATCACAAGCCCAAAACCGCCAACAACCAAACCTCCTTTGCCTTCACTCCAACACCACCACCCAAACCTAGTTGAACCATCGCCACCAGTCGTTCCAACCACCACCACCAGCCACTTCGATGTTGCATCGCAAAACTCGTCCCTGATCCTTTCCCAGCAAAATTGATTTCTAACCATAGGTTTATCATCATTTTCTTTATTTATTTATTAAATATAAAAGCATGAAAAAATGTAATTAAATAAAAAATCTAAGCATATATTGTAAACCCCTAAATTTTCGGAATCAGTTTAGCATAAAACCCTAAACCAGAAGTCAAACGAAACCCTAAAGGTCAACAAAACCCTAGTTTACCGTAACAAACTAAATCCGGCATTGCCGTTTTCTTTGGCCCGAAAAACGAAGTTGGGATAATTAGCTAAAATAGTTCGTAATAACCATAGGTTTCATAAAAGTTTCAGTTTCGCGAAATTCGGGTGTCCTTCGAACCCGATCGGACACAGTTCTCGAAAAACGTGTCCGGAAGCCCGGAATAGTAAAAATATTCCGAATACACCGTTAGACTCGTAAAAATATAAGTTTTCCAAAAATATCAGTTTCGTAATTTTTCAGTAAGTAAAAATAACAGATATAGCTATTATACGCGTATTTTCTTACTACCGGTACTTTAATTGTCATATCTACTTTACATTACACTATTCATTACTATTCTACACTATTCTTTTATCTCTACTTTTTCTTACACCTATTCTTACACTCTACATAACCTATAATCTTAACTTTTTACCTTTCCCATAACTTTATATCACATCTACCTTACATATTACATCTTTTATTTTCCAAAAAGTCAAAAAAATAAATCAAACTCCCCTCTACACATATGGCCCGCCCCCCCTCTCTCTTCTCCCTCAATTTGTTTTAATTTTACTTTATTTTAATCACACAAAAATCACTCCTCAATTTCCTATAAATACCCCCTCCTCTTTCACTTCTTTCACACCACTTCTTCTCTAAAGTTATTATAGCAAAATCTCTCTCAAATTCTCTCAAGAGTTCCTTCAAGAGTTCTTTAGTCTAGCTTCTTTAGGTAAAGTTTCTTCAAGAAGTTTCCATGTTCATCTACTTAGTATGAACTTAATGTGTGTTTTCTAAAACCATGAAGGTTAAGAAAGCAACAATAGGTTCATACTTTGTTTTTGTTCATAATCATAATTCCTTTATGTTCATGTTTCCTTTATATTCATTTATGTTTCTCTTATGTTCATTTATGTCTCTTTTATGTTCATAACTATCTACTATATCTATATAGCTATATATACTATTTAGAGCATATAAGCTCATAATCTTGCAATTTATTTACCTTTCATGCAATTTATTTACTTCAATGCAATTTATTTATTTCAAGTTGTTTTTAAGACTAGTCTCTAGTCTTAGACTTGTCCTCATCAAGTCAAAACAAGCTTTTCTTTTTCATTTCATTTTATTATGGGACTAGTTTACTTCTTAGTCCCGGGAGCCTTGAAAAAGCTAAGACTCCAATACTTGACTTTATTATTATGCTTTATGTTATTTTGGTTATTATTATTCTCATAATCATGTTCATTTAGATTGTTGTCCATAATTTTATTTAAACAAAAAGAAGAATTTTGTCACTTAGAAATAAGTTTATGTAAAGTATAAAATCTATAAAGCAACACAAAATAAACTCATTCCTTTTCATGTTACAAAAAGAACTCACTATAATTTTATAAACTATTTTACTTTAAAAGCCACTAGATCCTTATCCACCTTGTTTTTCAAAAGAAAATATTTTGTTGACAAAAATGGTTCTTTTCATAAGAAAGAAAATAAGATGGATGACTAAGGAAATTTTTAAGTAAAGACCTTTGCAAACAAATAGGCAAAGAAAATTTATGGTTTGAAAATAATAAAGTTATTTCTTTTCAAGTTACAAGAAGAAGTTAATAAGATTATAGAAATTAGTTTTTCTACAAAAAGTCCTTAATTGTTCCACATTGTTTTTATGAAGAAAACAAATTTTCATGCATGGATGATTATTTTTGAAAAATATGAGACATGAGAAAAAAATGAGAAATATCAAGTAAGGATTTTTGCAAAACAAGTAAACAAAGAATTTACACAAGAAAAATGAAGAATAGCATATTTCCTAGAAAACTTCAAATATAGTATTAATGTAACTTAGAAAGTAGAAAATTTTATTTTCAAAGGTCACTTAGAAAAAGATAAATAAAACCAACATAAAACGTTTTTAGAAAAAAAGAAACAAGGTATTCATTTCAAAGAAATTTACAAAAACAATTTCCGAAAAGCTTCAACCCGACATTGTTTTACCTAAGAAAAATAATTGGACAACAAGACACTTGAGCATGCTTAAATATGAGTTATATAGTTATAAAAAGAGAATTTTTCAACTATATAGATAACTAAGTATTTATCAAACAAATTTTGATTTCTTGAACCAAAGTTGTTTTTACTTGGAAATCCGTGGTGAATTTTGTCGCCACTTTTTCGGAGCCTATATGGCTTTGTTTTTGTGAAATAATTTTGAAATGGGTAGATCTTTTCGAGTAGATAGAAATCGGTATATTATATGCGCATTCCGAGTTAAAATGACCAAGTTATGGCCATTTTAAGTTGGAACATTCTTCTATACGAACTTTAACGTTCTTTGACATTGTTTTGTCAAAATTCAAGAAAATCATCAAGAAAAACTCATTGTGGGTATTTTCTTTGGTTAGGTGACCCCGAGGAAGGATTCCTTTACCCCGAGAATATTACGATTAAGTGGAGTGTGTGAACGACTCATCCGCTTAGAGGAATAGACGACAATGGCATCGTGAGTTTATTTCCATTAAATGCTACACTTGTTGTGCTTGTAAATTAGTTGCACTAGAGTTAGGAAAAGATAAACCGATATGCATGTAAAATAATTCCTTGAAAGAATCTAAGAATATCGAAGCCGAATTGTTCTAAGTGATTGTTTTAGTTTAATATTGATTTGTGTGAAATTCCTTGATCGCCATAAAGTTGAAAATAATTATGTTATGACTTTATAAATTAATGAACTCATGCATACCACGAAGTGAGTCACATTGCATGGTTGGGTTATTATCCTTGGGTGAGAAGGATAGTAAGCTCATGTCGAAAGCAACACTTGGCGGAGATCCGAAAGCAATTGCTTGGCGGCTTAATGGAATATGCTTGGCGGTTGATCCGAAAGCAAGGTCAAATCAAGTAGATTCGGAATACTTAGCGATGAGTACTCGTAAGTTTAAAAGTTTTTAATGAATGCTTGGCGATGAGTGCTCGCAAGCTTAAATTTTCTATTATTAAAACTACTTGTTTTGAGGATAAGTATCACCAAACCCCGAATGGAGGGCATAAATCCATTCAACATATAGTTCCCGAAAAGCTATATGCTTGTTTGCCCACGTGCTTGTGCATTACATTTGTTTGATTAAATCAACTTGTTTGAATCTTGTTACAAGAAGTTATTTATAGAAATAGTTCTCACTAAGCCTATTAGCTTATACCCCGATAGCTATCTTTTGCAGTTCCCGTACTTATGGTTAAGGCCACGTGGACCGTATGGGCAGGTAATCCCTTTTGAACATTAGAAATCTGAATAAAATTTAGCCTAGTATTAGCATGCATATATTTATATGATAGATGAGTAATTTAAGGAGTTGTCCCTAAGTTTGTAAAGCCGTTGCCATGAACAAATAATTATCGTGATTCTTCTTTTCTTAATATGTTTTTATATCTTCTTAAGCTTCATAATTCCATATATGGTCCTCTAAAATTGTGAAAGTAAGCCTTACACTTAATATAAAAGCTTTTAGAAATGACTAAGGTTGTCATACTTAAGCTTTAATATTGAGTGTGACGGACTGTCACGTTTAGGGTACTCATTGGGGCGTGACATATATGTATGTGTGCATGTGATGATATGTGTAAATTAGTATATAAATAAATTAAATTAAATTAGTAAATGAATAAATTCTAGGATATATATGCTTTTAAAATATAAATTTGTATACAAGGACTAGGTATAGTTTTTTTTTTTATGATAAAAGTTTACACTTGAACATCCAATTGAGCTGTATTGTTTTACATTATTGGATCTTTTGTAAATATGGATATGACATGCTAGAATAATAGATATAAATTCTACTATTACATCTTGTTTTATTATAATGATATTATTAGGAGATTTCTGTAAATAGTTGATATATGCCGTATTCGATATGTCATAAAGTTTTGATGAAATTGGTTGGCATGATATTTCCTCTGTATATAATTTTCTTTTTCCTATCTTACTTAGATCCATGCACATATTAGATCATCTTATTAAAAAAAAAAACTAAAAACGAAAAAGAACATAAATGTTTTTACCTTTTTACCTTTCTCCTATGTATGGGATATATTAGTAAATAAAGTCTTTTCACTATCTTATAAATATATATCACTTAGTTATTTTCTAAAATACTCATAAAAGAAATAAATTGGGTTTTCTAAACTTATGTGTTTTATTAGACTTTTTCAAAAAAAAAAAAAGAAAAAACAAAGAAATCAAAATTAGTTTTTCTTTAGGACTTTTTAGGAAAAATCAAAACTGATTAATAACTTAAACTTGACGGATTTTTCACAATTGAAAAAAAATATAAACAAACTAAAATTTTTACAAAAATCAAAACGAACTACGGGGACCTGATTCCAGCTAGCGGATACGTAGACACCTGTAGGGCGGTCACAAAAATAAAAAACTTTTAGGATTTTTATAAAACAAAAAAATATTTTTGTAAATATGTACATATATTAAAAGAAAGACTAAAAATTAAAAAATCAAAATTAATCTCTTTAGCCAATATAATTCAAGATTTCTAAAACTCTTTTAAAGCCTAGATAATCGTTTAGATTTTAAAATAGCAGCCACCAGACTCATCAATTTCTGGTTCTTAATGCATACTGGTGGTCAAACTAGAAACCAAACCACTCATTTTGTTTCTGGTTCACTTTTTCCAGCTTTAGTAGGTGGCAACTCCAGTCAAAAATTTTTTCAAAAAACTGGGCTTTTTTACAAAACCCTATGGTTCCTTATTGAGTGATCCGTGTCAAATGGGCTGGGTTTGATATGGATCAGGACCTTTAGGAGAAAAAGAGCAAAATTCAGGCTTGACAAGAAGAAATTGAATATGAGAAAACAAAGATGGCTTGAATTAATTAAAGATTGTGGTGTGGAGATTCTATACCATCTGGGTAAAGCCAATGAAGTTACATATGCTCTGAGTTGAAAGAAAGAGATGAATATAACAACTATGATCACTAGTCAAAAGGAAATTTTGGAAGAACTCCAAAAACTCGACATTGAAGTAACATTAGAGAGAGTAGAAGATATGCTTACAAGTTTAAGTCTACAACCTTCTATTCTAGATCAAATTAAATAAGGTTAGAAAGAAGACTCTGAAGGGGAAAAACTGACAAGTGCTATAGAGAATGGAAAAAGAAAAGAGTTGAGTATATATGGCCATGGATATATCCAATTTGGAAATCGTTTATGTGTGCCTAAAGTAAAAAAGTTAAGAAAAGAAGTGATGAAAGAAGCTCACATGTCAGCTTACTCGATACATTCGGGTAATACAAAAATGTACAAGGACTTAAAGATGCATAATTGGTGGGAATGTATGAAAAGAGATATTGTGGATTTGGTAGTAAAGTGCTTAATTTATCAACAAATCAAGATTGAACATCATAGACCCGGTGGTGAGCTACAAACGTTGTCAATTCTAGAATAGAGATGGAAGGATATCTCCATGGATTTTGTGACTGCATTGCTAAAAACTTCCGTTAAGAATGAAGTAGTTTGGGTAATTGTAGACAGATTAACCAAGTCAACTCATTTCATTCCTTTGAGAGTTGGTTGTTTACTAGAAAATATGGCCTGGATCTACATTTGAGAAATTGTAAGACTATATGGAATACCAATGACAATTACCTTAGACAGAGACACAAGATTTGTGAGCACATTTTGGAAAAGCTTGCATGAAGTGCTTGGCACAAGGCTTCAATTTAGTACCACTTTTCATCCACAAACTGATGGACAGTCTAAAAGGACTATTTAGATTTTAGAGGATATGCTTAGAGCGTGTGCTTTAGATTTCAAGAATCATTAGAATGATCATCTACCATTGATTGAGTTTGGTTATAACAACAGTTATCAAGCAACAATATAGATGGCTGCTTATGAAGCTTTATATGGAAGGAAGTGTAGATGGTCTTCATTGGGATGAGGTAGGTGAACGAGCTATCTTTGGTCCAAATTTGATACAACAAGCAATAATAAAATACAAATGGTTAAGTAAAGCATGAAGGCAGAACAAAATAGATATAGAAGTTATGCGAACATAAGGCAAAGACCCTTGGAATTTAATGTTAGTGATCATGTGTTTCTCAAAATATCTCCAACAAAAGGTATGATCAAGTTCGGGTTCAAAGAAAAATTGAATCCTAGGTACATTGGTCCATATGAGATTTTGGAAAAGATTGGGCCGTTAGCTTACAGATTGACATTGCCTCCAAGTTTATCCAATGTACATAATGTCTTCCATGTGTCACAATTGAGGAATTGTGTTTTAGATTCAGATGCTATCATTAGTACACACTAAGTAGAGATTCACTGAATTTGGTTATAGTAGAAAAGCTCGTCAAGATATTGGGTAGAGTGGATAAAATCTTGAGAATGAAAAGAATTCCTTTTGTAAAAGTTCAATAGAGTGGACAAACGAAACGAGAAGCAACTCAAGAAGTTGAAAGTGATCTAAAACAGAAGTATCAGGAATTATTTGATCAATAGAGTAAGATAAGTTTCGAGGACGAAACATCTTGAAAGAGGAAAGAATGAAATAACCTAAAATTTAATATACTAAACTAATTTTGCTTAAATATGTTTAAATGATGATTTGTGATTTAAATTGTTATAGTCAAGTTAGTACAATTTAATTTGATGATATGACAAATTCTTAGTATGATAAATTTTTGTAATTGAAGTATATGTGTGTTAGTAAAATTGTAGCAATGTATAGATTGTGTTAGATTGCATTAAATTAAGATGTATATGTGTTTAAATCCAAGCATAGCAGATTTTGGAGCCTAAAAATTAAGCCCAAGTTCAATTGAATTAATAACCAAACTAAGCCCACATGACCCATAGCCCTAAGCCTAAGCCCATGTTTTTAGCTCGTTCTAAAAAGTTCTAAAAGCCTCAAAAGCCGAAAGGAGGGTAGCAAAATATCTACCCAAAATAGACCTTATTTCCATCATCTCTTTCTTCATTTTATCTATCTTCCAAGCCTATACAAACCCAAATTTCATCCATACAAATTTCTTCGTCATCACAAACAAGATTCAAAGCTAGGAAGTAAGATACAAAAGTAAGAGAAGTGGGAATCAAGCTAAGAAAGTAGGAAAACAAACTTGATTTCTAGAAGTAGCTATAAAAGTAAGTAAAAGTTGATTTCTTATTTTTTTTGTTTAATCATGATTTTAAATGATGTTAATGTTAGATAGGAGTAGAACTTTGATGTTTTGAATGATTTAAGGACATGCTATTATATATTGAGTTAGATATGTAAATAAATGTATGTATCCCAGGTACTTGATGAAATGAAATATAGAGTTTATGATGATAGGATGCATGTATGGATGTTGCTAGTGATAAGTAAATAGAACTTGAATGATTAGAGTAAGAAACCGAGGTTGACGAGCATAAATAATGAGATTATGTTTTAGGTTAAGTTGTTGTGCATATATATGTCAAAATGGATTTATGTGAGAAAGTGAATTTGATGATGTTTAGTGTTGTGTTCATAGACTAGTTTGGTGTGTGTTTACAAACACATAAGAGTTTGGTAAAGAGTTAGAGGATATAAGATTTCAAAATTTTGAGACAGTACCATAAGGCATTTACCCTATTCATCACGGGTGTAATCAAGGTTGTTATCCTCTTAGGTCTAAATTTCCCTATTGAGTACAGTCATTACTTGGCCCATTATCTCCTCTAGATGTTTTAAAATAGCTCGACACGGCCTAGATTACGATTGTTGCAAGGATCATTATCTTCTCTGTGTGGTTTTTAAAGGTAGATTACAACTGTAATGAAGCCCATTATCTTCTAAGGTTGTTTTTGGAAAATTTTTATAAAGCTTATTATGGGAGTGACAAGATCAATTGTGTTCATCACGGCATAAGATCACGGGCATGATGATACCCGTGATACCCATCATGGTCTTTGTCACGGTCGTAACAGATCCTCTAGTAATATTCATATAAAAATAAAATAAAAATAAATAAATAAATCCTTGATGATAATAGATAGATGATTAATAAAAAAAATGATATGAGTACTTATACTTATATGAGTAAAATGTGAGATGATTAGAATTTTGTTTAAGTGGAATGATTTTTATATAAGTTAGTATATAATTGTGAAATAGGAAGTTTAACATGAAATGGTTATCTTGACGGACTCACACACTTAGTTGGGTCTAAACACAAGTCTATTATCTGATAGATCAGATTATCTACCTACGTAATAGCTTGCTTGGTTATTGTTAAGTTAGGCATACTATAAATGGATTTAATTAAAGAAGAGTTAAAAATTGTTTGGAATTGGTTGTTCATGTGCCATTAAATCTGGTTCGAGAGCAGCAACCTTATCTGAGTGGACACGGTAGTTAGATGCTTCGACCACATCATCATGATGCAATGACTTTCTTCTACCATGATGCAATGGTGATTCTTAAGTGGCTAAGTGGATAATCGATAGGGCGGATAATATCGGAGTAACATTTGCTTATTCTTAAGAGGAATTAATATGATTTAGTTTATGTTTATAAAAACTGGTTGAACTAGATGATATTATAGATTAAGTTTAGTAAAATTGTATCATGGCTATTAACCCTAGATGAGATTACTATTTTGTTTCTATAGGGATGGGAGTTATATATTCAGACTACCTATAACAACCTCTTGAGCAGCTGCTGTTACTTAAGACCCCCAGATCCCCAGGATTGCAATCATAGTTCGAATACTCCAGTGTTTTTTTCTCAGTTAATCAAAGATAAATAAATTATTGATTGTTGCCTTGCATTTAGCTTAGGCATGCTTGCTACTTTATATTTGCTTGTGTTATTGCGTACTAGGCCTTTGGCTCATGTTGCTACTTTGCAGGTGATGTTGATGATGATTGCTATGATGATATAGGTTATGGGACAGATGGGAAGCCGTTTTGGATGAGTGGGACAGCTAAGGACCCTGGTGCAACGAAGGATGTTTTATTCAAGTTTTCTATAAGACTTTGAAAATGATGTATAGTTTTTTATATAGGCTTGTTGATGAAGCCTGTTTGTAATATAAGATGTTAAGTGTTTCTGCTAAGTTTTATGATGAGTAAGTTTTGTAATCTTTTGAAGTGTTACCTGTTGACATTAAAGTTTCTTCTATGTTTTTGTAAAGTTGACCGGCTGATGTGTTGAGTACTTTTATGTTTTAAAACAAACTTGAACAAACAATTGATACAAACATCTTCTTTTTAGACGACCTTATATATAATACTTGAGTGTTTTATAATACTTAGGTATTATGTGTGGTTAGAGGGATTTGGCATGCCTAATAATGGGTATTAGGTAGGCTAGGTCCTTACAGTTTCGATTAGTTTTCAATTAAGTTTTCTTAATTTTCATCAATGATCAATTAATGATACCTTATTTGAGTTACTTTATAAAACGTTGATAGCTCTTTCTAACATCTTGAAATATTGATACTTTAAATAAATTTATTCCCAAACGTTGATTTCTGTTTTAACCACTCAAAATGTTTATATCTTAAATAAACTTACCCACAAATGTTAATACCTTTTGATATAATTTAGTGAAAGATAATAACTAACTTAAAAAAGTAGAAATTAAAATTTGGTTTTTAGTATATGAAAAGTAATTAAATTTTGCACTATCTAAATAAATACTTGAAGATCTATATGATTTAACTACATTTATATGGTAATAATAAAAGAAATATAAATATAAAACATAAATTAATGGTAAAATAGTAATTTGAGAAAACAATGATACAATAAATTTATTAACATATTAACTCTATCTTCAAGTTAGTTAAGTTAAGGAATATGCAATAATAATTTATATGCCTTCTTACTTTAAAAAAAAAGTTAAATAAATAAATTTTATAATTTCTTACATATTTTTTACACATATAATTTCTTTTTATATGTACTAGTTTTTCAAAGTGCATGTAATTCCTATGATTACTTGGAAATTATCTTCCATTGCTCTATAGTCTAATAGTGCAACATATTAATTGGATCATGCACAGCCTATATAATAAACAATCCAAGATCAATTCTAATAAATTAATTTTTTTTTTTTACTTGAAGATATTATATTTTCCCTTATAGTAAATCGTTTACTTAAGATATGAAGATTGAATTTTAACAAATGAGGTTGTAAAAGTCAAAAAGGTTTATAAATCTTATAATTATAGCTTTTACTTTAACATATATTATGCTTGAAATTTTTTATTTGACATACAAAAATAGCAGGTATGTATCTATTAAGTGCATGTATAATTACTACAACTTTTTTTAATAAGTTCAGATATTATAACAAATATATCATATTTGTTGAAAAAATCTATATTATCATCATGTTTTTCAACATGGCCGATTCTTTCAGTTATTTAGTTGCTCAAATTTATACTCAATCATAATTACACTAATAAATACTCAATATATTACTTATTATATTTATTTTAATGATCACATAATTGACCAGATGGTCGATCAATAATACCATATAAGTTCCAATTATCTATCATAGAATATAGTTTAGAAGCATTTCCTTTTCATATTTTACATTTTTTTTCGCAAAACTTATTGTTATGTTTGTACAAATCATAAGTTCCAATCGTTATAAAAAGTCAAATTTTGAATCCAAATTAAATGCGTATCACCATCTATGTTTTCCCTTTCTTTATGATTTCAGTAACACAACCACTAGGTCATTGTAACACAATGAATCAAACTTAATACCTTAAAGATGAGGACCTAAAACAGATGCCACTAAAAAACAAGGCCATTGGCTATTGTCATCTATGTTAATAATCTATATTTTTAAGCATGTAATAGTATTTTTACCATTTACAAACCAAGACATCACTATTTTATAAAACCTTTTTCAAATTTTAATTGTTTAAATGCAAACTCATTTTACAATTCATAAATTATAATAAATAGCAGCTAATTAGTGAGATATTAAAAATCATTACGACAATACTGTGGTCTACACCTCAAGTTATATCTTTTTGTAATTATACATTTGATATTTTAAATTGTTAATTTATACAGCTTAACATGTTAGTTTAGTTGCTATTGTTTACATTCCGTCTCTTTCCATTAATTGCCATTATTTATATGATCGTGAGCAATCAATTGTAATACAACATCTGTAATATTTTATTTTATATTATGTACTAATGTTATTTCATATTGTTACATAACAAAAAATTCACATCATTAATACAAAATAGAAAAATTTATTTTGCAAAAAAAACTCAAAAAGTAAAATAAGAAAAAAAAAACTTATATGAACCCGTGACATCTTTTTTTTTTTTTCCCATCTCCTTTCCTCTTTTCAGAAAAACCTAATTTTAACCTCAAAAAAATGAGTAAAAAGAAAGAAGATGCCAAAATGTAGGATAAATCATTAAAATCAGTGAAAGAGCTTCTCAAGAATTAGTTGTAAACCGGCTAAAGGTATAGTAGGTGCAACATTTAAATAGTTTAGGTATTTTCTTTGGCAAAAGTTTATTTAGATACAATTCCGTTATATTCAAAAAGTAGGTATTGTCTATGAAACTTGCCTTATGAAATCATTTTTATGTAAACTTTGGTACAATTAGAAGTTTACACAATAAACTTGGTATAATCATACGTTGTTAACCAAGTTAATTTTTCCTACCTATGTGAATAAATTTGATAAAAGATACAACTTTATTCAATTATTCAATTTATAGCTTTATTCAATTTTGATAACAAAGATTACAAGGAAATTTATTTACTTTATTTATACAATCAAGAATCCAAGATGTGTTGAAAGATTAGGTTAATATTTTCCAAATGAATGAAAAAAAAATATATTTTGGACTCTATTTTCACTTCTTTTACAAATGTTAAATTATGCATTAAGAGTTATTTATAAGAAAAAAAACTTATTTATTTATTTTTATTATATTTATTATGTATTCTAATTTCTTTAAAACGAGCATAAACAAATCTATACTTTTTCAAAACTATTTTATATAGATCGTGGAAACTTTGTTTTTAATGTTTACATTCTATATTCTGGTTCCACATACCTCCAACAAATTTACTTAAAATTGAAAATGTGACAACCTTAAGTCAATAAGCAAACAAAATTATTATATAAAACTATTAGAACTCTCTATTACACTATTCAAGAAAGTTGGTCAAAATAAGGTACTTAAATAATTCAAATACATTCAAAACAACACACATAACCAAACCCCCACTTCAAGAACGAAAACAATGAACTCTTGATTTTAGGAATAGATTGTACAAAAACATATTTTATCTCCATGCAACTCTTCTCTCTACTTCTCAACAACATTCTCTCTCTCCGAAGATCATCGATTTATAGATAATTTTTAGAGAGAAAGGATGTTGTAGAGACATGAGGAAGCAAAATTTTTAAGTTGAATATGAAGAAGCAAGATTGCGATGACTAATGACATATGCAAGATTTCTCTTTTTCTTCTTTTTCTATGTATAATATATTTAATGATGACAAGAAATTTCCTATCTCCTTTTACATTGCCTATATCTTAAGCAAATATCCATTGGGGGGATAAAATAAAGGACAATTGAGGATTTTTTTTTTTCAAAAATAAAAATACTCCTATAATCATCTTTCCCTCTTCCCTAAATACTTATATCCAAAATTCATATTTAAACTATATCAATCTTATACTTACTTAAGCAAACAATTCATATTAATATCAATTTAAACAAACAAAACTAAAAAAAAAAAAAGAAAAATAAAATTTAGTATTGCACCATCAATTATTATGTTGAATTTTCTTATGCATCAACAATATAAGTGCAATGACAACTAGTTTTAGAGAAAAATGAAAAAAAAATTTTTTTTTTTTTTGAGTATATAATAAGTCTAGTTGCTAAAAAAGAATCACACCTTTTAATATGCTATAGATTGCTATATATAATATACTAGTGTATCATATATAACGAGAACAACCCACAATATATGCGCAAAAATTAAACATATTGATATAATAGAATTTAAGATAGAAAAATTATTATATCAAACTCAATATATGATTGAAAATTCAAGAGAGAAAATATGGTAAATTATACCAGAATATATAATGTTTAAGAGATAAGTTCATTTAAAGTATCAATGTTTCAAGTGCTCAAAAAGAGGAATTGATATTTCATAAAGTGAATAAAATCAATTGTGAACGTTTTGTAAAGTCTATTAAAGGTATTAATATTCGATTAGTTTTCAATTAAGTTTCCTCAATTTTCATCAATAATAAATTAATAATACCTTATTTAACTTATTTTAAACTGTTGATACCTCTTTTTAACATCTTGAAATATTGATACCTTAAATAAATTTATTCTCAAACGTTGATTCCTCTTTTAACCACTCAAAATGTTGATATCTTAAATAAACTTACTCTTAAATATTAATACCTCTTGATATAATTTAGTGAAAGATAATAACTAACTTATAAAACTAGAAATAAAATTTGGTTTTTATTATATGAAGAATAATTAAATTTCGAACTATCTAAATTAATACTTGAAGGTTTATATTATTTAACTACATTTATATGGTAATCATAAAAGAATTATTAACATAAAACTTGAATTAACGGTACAATAGTAATTTGAGAAAACAATGATAAGATAAATCCATTAACATATTAACTCTACCTTCAAGTTAATTAAGTTAAGGAATATGCAATAATAATTTATATGCGTTCTTACTTGAACAAAAAAGGTAAATAAATAAGTTTTATAATTTCTTCCACATTTTATATGCACATAATTTCTTGTTTTATGCACTAGTTTTCCAAGTGCATGTAATTCCTATGATTACTTGAAAGTTATCTTTCACTGCTCTATAGTCTAATAGTGCAACATATTAATTGGATCATGCACAACCTATATAATAAGCAATCCAAGATCAATTGTAATAAATTAATGTTTGTTTTACTTTATGATATTTTATTTTCCTTTATAGTAAATCGTTTATTAAGATATGAAGATTGAATTTTAACAAATGAGGTTGTAAAAGTCATAAAGGTTTATAAATCTTATAATTATAGTTTTTATTTTAACATATTTTATGCTTGAAATTTTTATTTGAGGTACAAAAATAGCAAGTATGTATCTATTAAGTGCATGTACAATTACTACAACTTTTTTGAATAGGTTTAGATATTATAACAAATATATCTTATTTATCATAAAATTCTATATTATCATCATGTTTTTCAATGAGAGCAGCTCTTTCGGTTTTTAATTGCTCAAATTCAAAATTAACCATAATTGCACTAATAAATACTTAATGTATTACTTATTATATTTATTTTAATGATCATACAATTGACTAGATGGTCCATCAACAATACCATAGAGGTTTCGTTATCTATCGTAGAATATAGTTTAGAAGCACGTTAAAATTACCTAAAATATAAACTGTCAAATTAATTTGTATAAATATTTAGTTTTTTGATTTCATGATTTTAATTGTTATAATTAAGTTATAATAATTTGATTTGATGACATGACTACTTATGAGTATTTTAATTTGTGAAGAATTGACTTATATGTGTGTTGGTGAAGTTAGGTGATTATAATAATATAGATGGAATTGTATTACATTAAAATAATATCAAGTGTGTATTATTTTGTGATAAAATTTGGAGACCTTGTTGGCTGCAAAATTTTTCTTTAGGAAAGCCTAAAGCCCATCTTTTATTAGCAAACCAAGTCCACACACACATGACACGAAGTCCATATTTAATCACCTTCTATAGGCTTCTAAAAATGCCTCAAAAGTAAAAAAGTAATAAAAACATCATCTCCAAAACAGACCTAAAACCCTCTCTCCCTTTCCTATCATCTTCCTAAACATAACTAAGCACAGTTTCCTTCCCAAACTTTCTCTCCACAAAATCCTGATAAAGAATTAATCTAAGGAACAAGTAGGAGCAAGAATTTAAGCTAAGGAAGTAGCACGAGAAGTTTGATCGATCTTAGTATCTACAAAAGTAAGTAAAGTTGATTTTCTACATGTTTTGTTTAATTATGGTTTTTAGTTGACGTTGATGTTAACTAAGAGTAGAACTTTGACGCTTTAGGCAAATTAAAGGTATGCTAATATGTATGTTGAACTAGATATGCAAATAGGCATAGGTATTCTAGATGTTTGAAGAAATAAATTTTGAGTTTATGATGAACTAAAGTGTGTATTGATGTTGTTAGTGATGAATGAGTAGGACTTTAGTAATTAGGTTAATAATAGAGTTCAACAAGCATAAATAATGAGCTTATGTTTCTAGGTTAAGATTTTATGCCCACGCATGTGAAATGAACATATGAGTATAAGTAATCTTGATGATGTTTGATATTGCATTTATAAGTTAGTTTCTAACGTGTTTTTACCAACAAATAAAACCTTAATAAAGTGTTAGTGGATATTGGACTTAAAAAATTTTGAAACATGTATCAAAGGATCAATAACTTGTTTATCACGGGCATGCTTGAGGCCATTACATCCTCAAAATCATATTTTTCTGATGATCATAGTCGTTACGAAGGCCATATCTCCTTTGTACAGTTTTTAATACTAGATTACAACCATTGCCAAGACTATAATAACCTTGGATGCTTTTTGGAGAATTTTTTTTTTACAAGCAATCACGGTCATATTAATTAAAATGGCCTAAATCGTAACAATGATGGGGGGCATGATCTCCTATTACGGGTATGGTAAGGCCAATACTATGCATCACGAATCAACATCATGGCCCTTATCATAGGTGTAACAAGTTCTCTAATACTATTCATAGAAAAATAATAAAAATAAATGAACAATAATAATAGATGAATGAATAGTGAAATGTGATATGTATATATATATTATATATATATGAATATGAGACTATGTAATGATTTGAATCTTAATTGAGTTTAATGAACGTTTAATGATTTAATATTTAATTATGGATTAACATTGTTTTATATGAAATGATTTTCCTCAACAAGTTCCAATACCCAGTTGGGTTTGAATACAAATCTTACATCTGATAAATCAAATTATCCAAGTATGTAGTAACTTGTTTGTCGAATGCTAGGTTAAGCATTATCTAATCAATCCTAATTAAAGATTGGCTTAAAGACTTGTTTGAATTGTTTGTATGTGTGCCGTTGAATATGATTTAGAGAGCAGCAATCCTATTAATAAGGTTAACATGATAGTTAAGCACTTAGGCTACCTCTGTCATGATGCAATGACTTTCATAAGTAACTCAGCGGGTAATAGGGGTGGGCAAAAAAACCGACCGAACCAAACCAATCCGTAACCGAACCAATCCAAACAGAAAAGATAGTTTTTTTTCATGGTTTGGTTTGAAATTTTTCAAATCCGAACCAATCCGTAAATTTATGGTTTGGTTTGGAAGGTAAACCAAACCAATCCGTAAAACCGAACCAAACCGTTTTAGAAAAATATAATAATATTTTACTATATATTTATATGATTTCATTTAATATTTATTATTTAGTGAATATTAATTAAAATCAACTTATTCTTTTTAAAAAAATTTTTAAGCTCATGATATATAATTTTTTGTTGATGATGAACTTTTTTTTTTAAATAGCTTTTAACTTTGTAAAGTATGAAACTTATTTATTTAGTTATAAAATTCATTATATATTAATTGTTTAATATATTTTGTCAACTAGTCATTTTATTCATTGATGAATTTTGTTGATAGATGATTTTTTATTTTAGCTAAATTATTGGTAGATAATTGACATGATGGTCATAAAATATAACTTACTATGTATTGGTTAGTGAATTTATTTTATTGGTGGATAATTGATTTTATATAGAACTATAGATTAAAAGTATGATGAATTTATAAAGTATTTTATCGTGGTTTATAATATCAACTTTGTAAAATGATATAAATATTTAAGAATCTACACAAATATAAAAAAACTAGCACAAGGAAGATTTTTAGTTAGAATTTTGATTTAAACCGTAATCCAAACCGAACTAAACCGTTATTTAATGATTTAAAAAATTTATAAGTAAAGGTTTGTTCGGGATGGAAAAAAAACCAAACCGTAAATTATGGTTTGGTTTGATTTTAGGAAAAACCAAACCAAACCGATCCGTGCCCACCCTTAGCGGGTAATCAATAGGAGAAATGGTATCAATGTAACATTTGCTTATTCTTAAGAGGAAGTAATATGATTTAATTCACGTTTTATGGGGAAAATTGAACTAGGTGATATTATGGATTAGGTTAAGTAAAGTTGAGTAACGGCTGTGAATCCTAGAGAAGAGTATTATTTGTAAAGTTATGTAGGAGATATGAGTATTTAAGCTGCTTATATCAATCCCTTGAACAGCTGCTATTACTCAGGATCCCATATCCCCAAAGATTGCAATCGAAGTTTGAATACTTCGGTATTGAAATGTTTTACTTAAACAAAGATAAATAATTCTATCGTTTCTTACATTGCATTAGTTAGGATTGTGTGCCAACTTGTATTTATTTATGTTGCTGTGTACTAGGCCTCTAGCTCTGTCACGCCCCAAAGGGTACCCTAAACGCAACAATCCACCACACGCGATACTTAAACTTAAGTATGACCACCTTAGTCATCCCATAAGTTTACATATCGAGTGTAAGGTGTACTTTCACAACTTTTAGGATCACACTTTGATTCGAGTAGTCTTAAGAAAGCATACATAGCATTAAGAATATAAATCACAACAAGATCAATAGTTAAACTTTACAAAAAGCCAAGGGGCATACCCCCGCCAAAATAATAGGAGTCTACATCGTTTAACTCCAATTACATATATCTGAATCTACATTAAAGAGATTTTCCTAGAAGTCCACGCCTATACTAGGTCCCGACTTCCTCAAAAGCTCTTTAATCCAATGTGATAAACCTACACAAAATGCCCTCTCGGAACATCCAAAATAGGAACGCTGCAACAAAAACTGTTGGGGTATAAGCTAATTGCTTAGTGAGATTCATGTTCCAAGTAACATACTCGATCAAGCTAAAATATCTATACAAGCAAGTTATAATTTAGCAACCATATGAATGCACAAGCAAATGAGCAAGCAAGCATATAACTTTCCGGTAGTCATATGTGAATGGATTTACGCCCTCCACTTAGGGTTCGGGGTAGTTCATAAGTCATGCAACTACAATTCCAAGTTGGTCCATAAGACATCACCATAGTAATCTCATATATTTTCATTATTTGAATGGGGTGGTCCATAAGTCATGCAACCCTAGTCCCCTTCATTAAAGACCCGCTGCCTCCCAAATACACCTTTGTCCCACCAAAGGCATACTCGACAATGATATGTGACTCACTACGTGATATGCATGTACAATTTATTCATATAATCATGGTATATTAATTAGATAATTTAAAAGTGATCATACCGATTTCAGACACTCCAAATCTATACTAGCTCATACAAGGTTATTGCAACAAAGCTTGCCTCGATATACTTATCGTTCATTCATGCAAGTTTAGATCACCATTCAACCACAATTTTATCTTTTCCTAAGTCTAATGCCACTACTACTACAAGCACATCCAAGAGCATAATTAATTGAGAAATGAACTCACTTGTCCATGTAGTGAAATCCACTAGTCGTAATAGTCCTCGGGAAGTGGTAACCCGTCCTCCAATTCACCTAAGTACAAGGAATACCCTCAATGAGTATCTCTTAAGAAGTTCTATTAAACTTAACAATTTTATTTACTAAGTTCGTCAATTTCGCCTAGGTTGAATCCTTAACTTAAAAAGGTCATATCTAACTCATTTTAACTCGGAATTTAGCTTATAATATACCGATTTATACCTACTTCGAAAGAGCTATCTATTTCTAAAGTTAATTCAAACATTTAAGGTCATTTAAGGGTCGGAAACATACTGTACAGTAGGGTTGCGAAAATCCAAGATTTGAGCCTTTGTGAAAAATTGCTATATCTACTCTATTTAACTACTTAGACCAACTTATTTTAGTCTAAACTTGCAAGGAGATTCTCAAAACAAAATTAAGAGATTACACACTTATCTAATCCCAAACATAAAGTTCAAATGAAACTTCTAAGAATCCATTTTCATAAAACCGAAATTTACAAGTTGAAACTCATTGTCTTGTTTTGAGTAATTCCTTTACTAAAACTTACTTAGTTCAATGAAAATAATTTTCCTATATTATATCATCAAAGCATTCCATTTTCAATATAAAATACTTGTTTTGAGATCTAAAAGAAGGTTTTAAAAATTGGTCTCCCCATAATTACGAATTTCCTCTTTGAAGTTTACAATGAAGACAAGACCTAAATTTTGTCTTTTACAAAACACTTGATTTAAGCAATACCTTTTAGGAAAACTCATTTAAACTTATGAAAATTCATTCCTTAAGATATCTATACCAAGAGCCCTTATATTTTTTCTAAATCTTCATTTTAAAGTTGAATGATGGGTTCCAAAAATGGGTCTTGGTCTAGATCCGAATTTTCATAAATTTATTTTGACATATCTCTTGAGAAAATTCATCAAAACTCATGAAAAACAACCCATTACATATTATATCTCAAGAACCCTTCATTTCTTGAATAAAATCTCATTTTTGAGTTGGAAAACATGTTTTTATTTTAGATCTTTGTCTTGATCCGAAAATACAATTTTTGTTTTTGAAAATAAACTTTGATTCTTGTAAGATGAAGTCTTGATGATATACATCCATCAAACCTTCATTTTCTTAACAAAAACTTCCATTTTAAGACTTGAAAGGGTTTTTAAAATGGTGCCTTGACAAGTTACGAATTTCTTTTTCATTCAAACTCAAATCTAAGATCTACTCAATATTCAACCATGAGAACATAAGAAAAACTTGGTAGTAGGCCTTAAACTTCTAGATCTACACATAAACATAACTAAAGCTTTGTAAAACTCTAGATCTACAAGTTATCACAAAAATAAGAAGATAAACAAGCCTTCAAGATAACAAATACTAAGAACAAAAGAGATCATCATCTAGAGGAGTGTTTCAATCTTGGCATCATCATCCATAGCTTTTAAGCTTGTGGAATGTCCTTTGATGCATGAAACATCCACAATATCATCCTATAACATCTTATGAGAGCTAAAAGAGGATGATTACCTTAATATTTGCAAGAAATATATGTGGAAGCAAGGAAAGAAAATGGTGGAGCTTGTTCTCAAGAAGAAAGGCAAGGAAGAAGAGAAAAGAGAGAGGAAAAATATAGGGTTTGCAAATGTGAAAGAGGGAAGGAATGAGATGTTTACATAGAGATAAAAGTGTGTTAAATAATTTAAAAAAATATTACAGCAGCTGTACAAGGGGGGGGGGGGGGGGGGGCTGGCGTGATCCTTGTGGGGGTGTAGGAGTGTGTGCGGTTTGATTTCCAATTTGTATTTTTGAAAATGTAACTAGTTGCTTCCATTTCTAACTAAAATAGACTTTAAAATATCAAATAAATAATTAAAAATAATGAAAAGTGGCAAATTTATGGGGAATGGTCAGCTGCCATTTTTGGGGAAAAGGAGTGTAAGAAAAAAGCAAAAGAAGATATATAATGTGTAGTATAATAATAGATGTGTACTTAAGGTATGGGTTGATAAAGTGGCTTTTTTGACAAAAAATATATAAAATAAATTAAGAAAATATTTTTATTTAAGTGGCAGAATTTTTATGATTTAAATAAAATAATCAATTAAATTATTTTTAGAAATTTAATAATTAAGTTACCGGTAAGAGTAAAATAAGCTTATATGAGCTATAACTGATATTTTTAAAATCCGAAAAATTATAAAATTAATATTTTTGAAATCCTTATAAAAATACGGTTCTAAAAATATTAAAGATATATTTTTAATTTTCTGAGCCCCGGAACACGCTTTCCAAAGCAGTATCCAAACGGGTTCGAAATAAGCCGAAAATAAACTAATATGATATTTTTAATAAATAAAATATTATTACGAACTATTCTAAACACTTTAATTATTTTTCGACTCCTCGATTTACGAACTCGGGTTTGTAGGATTTAAACTGTAGGGTTTTTCTCAAGATCCGTTGACTTAAGGTCTCCGGTAAACTTTCCAGCTTAAGGTTGAGGCTTAGAAAACAGGGGTTTACAAGCTCACTTTTTCCTCTATAGGTAATGATGATGATGAGTATTATGATGACTTTGGTTATGGTACAGATGGGGAGGTTTTTCTTGATGAATGGGACGATTAGGATGTTGGACTATTCCATTTTGGCTTTCTTGGAAAAGACAAAAGCAAGACCTTGTTTTGAAATGCAATAGTATAGACCTCAGTTTTTCCATAAGCCTATGTTTTGTTATGTAAAATACTTAAGTTTTTCCTATTTTGTATATTATGAGTTTAGCTTTGTAACCTTGAAGTACCATAGATGATGGTGCTATTTATGTTTCTATATAAAGTTATCTACTCATAAATGAGTATTGCTTGTAAAGTTTTGTACTATGACAAGTTGATCAAGCAATGAGTATAAAATCCTTCCTATCAGACAACCTTATGTATAATATCTTTGTGTATTGCACGTGTTTGGGGACTTAGCATGTAAAGTTATAAAATAGTACATGTTAGGTCCTTAACATTTCCTTTTCATATATTACTTTTTTTTTTTTTTTTGTAAAACTTATTATTATGTTTGTTTCAATCATAAGTTCCAATCCTTATAAAAATTAAATTTTAAATCAAAATTAAATTTTATTGCCATTTTTGTTTTTTTTTCTTTTTCTTTTTTGAATATTAAAATAACATGACTACTGGTCATTGCAACACAGAGAATCAAACTTGATAACTCAAAGATGTAGACCAAGACCAAATGCTATTAAGCAATAGGACCATTGCCTATTATCATCTATGTTACTAATCTATATTTTTAAGCATGTAATAATATTTTTACCATTTACAAACCAAGTCATCGTTTATTTTATAAAACGTTTTTAAATTTTAATTGTTTAAATGCAAACTCATTTTACAATTCATAAATTATAATAAATAACAGCTAATTAGTGAGATATTACAAATCATTGTGGAAATATTGTGGTCTACACTTCAAGTTTATATCTTTTTGTAATTATACACTTGATATTTTAAATTTTTAATTTATACAACTTATTACATGTTTAATATAGTTGCTACCGTTTGCGTTCCATCTCTTTCCGTTAATTGTCATTATCTATATCATCATGAGTAGTCAATCACAATACGGCATCTGCAATATTATTTTTTATGTTATGCATTGATGCTAACTCATATTGTCACATAACAAAAAATGCACATCATCAATACAAAGAGAAAAATTTATTAAAAAAAAACAACCTATTTAAAAACTAAATATGAGGAAAAAAAAACTAATCATACGAAACCATGACATCTTTTTTTTTCATCTCCTTTTCATCTCTTCATAAAAATCTAATCTTAACCTCAAAAAAGAGAGTAAAAAGAGAGAGAAAATGCCAACATTTAGCATAAATCAATAAAATCAAGTGAAAGAGCATCTCATCAGAGAATTGATTAGAAACTGGCTAAAGGTATAGTGGGTGCAAGATTTAAATAGTTTAAGTATTTTCTTTGGCAAAAATTGTATTTAGGTACAATTCCATTATATTCAAAAAGTTTAAGTACTGTTTATGAAACTTACCCTATGAAATTGTTTTTATGTAAACTTATGTACATTTATAAGTTTACACAATAAACATGGTATAATCTTACGTTTTTAACCAAGTTAACTTTTTCTACCTATGTGAATAAATTTGATTAAAGATAAAACTATTTGGATGCTACATTTTCTTTCTTAATCCCCTTTTGTTTTATTCCTCATTCTCTCTCTCTATCTCTCATCACTCGTTTAGCATTTTTAGCTTTATTTAATTTCGATAACAAAGTTTACAAGGAAATTTGTTTACTTTATTCATAAAATCAAGAATTCAAGATGTGTTGAAAGATTAGGTTTCTTTGAATTTTTAAAATTTTCCAAATGAATGAAAAAAAAAAGAACTTAATTTTGACTCGTTTCTTTTACAAATGTTAAATTATGGAATTAAGAGTATTTATTAGGAAGAAAATTTTCTTTATTTTTATTATTTTTATTATGTATTCTAATTTTTTGTTTTAAACTAACATAAACAAATCTATACTTTTTCAAAACCATTTTATATAGATCATGGAAACTTAGTTTTTAATGTTCAAATTCTATGTTCTAATTCCACATATCTCCAACAAATTTGCTTAGAATTGAAAATTTGACAGCCTTAAATCACTAAGAAACAAAATTATTATATAAAACTATTGAAACTCCTCCATTATATTGTTCAAGAAAGTTTGTCAAAATAAGGTATGTAGATGATTCAAATACATTCAAAACAACACACATAACCAAACCCTCACTTCAAGGACAAAAACAATGATCTCTTAATTTTAGGATATATTATACAAAAACATATTTTATCTCCATGCAACTCTTCTCTCTACTTCTCGACACCATTCTCTCTCTATCTAAAGATCATCGATTTTATAGATAATTTTTAGAGAGAAAGGATAGTGCAAGGACATGAGGAAGCAAAATTTTAAATTGAATGTGAAGAAATAAGGCTGCGATGACTAATGACATATGCAAAATTTCTCTTTTTCTTCTTTATATATAATATATTTAATGGCATAGGAAATATAAACTTTTTAATGTATTGACTCTATTTCAATATTTTTTCTAGATAAATTAGAAAAAATTATTGGTGTAATCAATAGGTGTTTGGTATTACCTACCATAGCTACCACACCTACCATTTTTGAGATGCCTATAAATTAAGGCTTCCATGTGTAGTTTCTATGTGAGAGATATATGAAATGAAATGAATTATTCTTACTTTCATATTTTTTTCTTATCAAATAACATGGTATCAAAGCTTCAATCGATTTATATTGATAAAAATTAAATCACCATGAACCACCCTCCATCAACCACCTGGAGCAATTTTTTGGAAGATACATGATAAACATGACCATCTGAAGTCTCAGGGAAAAAGAGGAAATCAAACTCAACACAAGTGGTTAAAGTAAATCATAATCAAACATATAGTACGAGTTCTGGTATGATTTTCTATTATGATAATATTGCTCTTCAACAACAACTACTTGGTCAAGTACAAGTATTTTCTAATCAAAGTCAAGAAAGTAAAAATTCTTTGGTTTCCATTGTAAAAAAAGGTAGCTTTGTTACTAGATCCTCCAATGGTAAACATAATTGTTGGATTGTTGATAGTGGAGCCACTGACCACATTTGCAATACAATCCAGTTGTTTGAATCAATTACTTTTAGTAATAGTTTTGAAAAAATTTCAATGGCCAATTGTCAGTTTGTGACAACAAGAGGGAAGGACATACTAAATTTAGAGAATTTAGTAATTAGTGATGCCTTATTTGTTCCTAAACTCCAATACAACTTATTATATGTTAGTAAATTTGCTAAAGATTTGAACTATCAAGTAATCTTCTCTTCGACTCACTGTGTTTTCCAAGACCTATCTTCAGGGAGGACGATTGGCAGTGCTAAAGGATGTGATGGCCTCTATTATATAACAGGAGCAAATCCTAGTCTCAAAAATATACCAAAGTCTAGGTCTCTTGTGTTTATTTCAAATGAGTCAAACGTGTTACTTTGGCATAAACGCCTTGGACATCCAAATTTCATGTATTTGAGTCACTTATATCGTAATTTATTCAAAAATAAGACAGTTAGCGATTTTCATTGTGAATCATGCATCATTGCAAAACTATAAAAAAAATTCCCATAATGTCCAACCTTATAAGCCATCTAAACCATTTCACTTAATTCACAATGATATTTGAGGGTCATTTCATGTCTTAATGTACACTGGTAATAAATGGTTTGTAACATTCATGATGATCATTATTGTGTTTGCTGGGTGTTTCTTCTTAAAGAGAAATATGAAATTTGCCAAGTTTTTAGAAACTTTCACGAGTTTGTCTCTTATATGTTCGAAGAAACTATTCAAATATTTCAAACTAGTAATGGGAAGGAGTATTTTTCTAATGAGTTTGAATCTTACCTTAGAGATAATGGGATAATTTACCAAAGTTCATCTACTTATACTCCTCAATAGAATGAAGTTGCTGAAGGAAAAAATAGGCATGTCCTTGAAATTGCAAGGTCCATGATGTTTGAACATGCTATTCCAAACTATCTATGGGGTAAGGCTATTCTAGCAGCTACTTATCTAGCAAATAGAGTTCCATCCAAAGTCTTGAACTTTTGAGTACCCTTGAGTGTTCTTACTGAGTGTCATCCTCAAGTTCATCTTTTCAATTCCCTTTCCCTAGGAGTCTTTGGCTGCACAGTTTTTGTCCTAAATAATACACCAAATAAACATAAACTTGATTCAAGAGCTCTTAAGTGTGTTTTTATTGGCTATTCTCCTTCTCAAAAGGGATATAAGTGCTACCATCCTTCTACAAAAAGAGTTTTCTTCACTGTTGATGTCGTTTGGCTTGAAAATCAATCGTATTTCAGTAAAACTGTCCAGAAGGAGTCACCAAGATCCTATGAAAAAAAAATAGATTTATACCTTTTACCTAACTACTAGCCTATACACACTCCTATAGGTTAATCTTCATAATCACAATAGCTTTAGTACGAAAATGGGCCTCGTGTAGATTTATTAAATAAATCAAACCCTAATTGTTATTCTACTCAAGAAGTCCCATAACACTTAACTCTAAGTCAGCTTCCTTACCACCACTAGAAAGCATTCTAAATCAGCCCCCTCTTCAAATGTACTCCTGATGGCCTAAATTATCCTTACACAAGCTAACATCTCTCCTAGAGACATTGGTTTGACCCACTACTAGGGTTGAAACCCAAGATAAAACACACGAAGAGAATGAAGATGATCAACCAATTGCATTGAGAAAATGAAGAAGAGAATGTGAAAAAGGATATTCGAGGTATCCAATATCTAGCTATGTAACTTATTCCAGACTATCTTCCAATTATAAAGCTAATTTAGCTAAGATTGATGAAGAAGTAATCCCAAGAGATATTTAGGAAGCAATGACAATATCTCAATTGAGAGAGGCTATTTTAGAAGTGATGAGGGCTTTGTATCAAGATAAAACTTAGGATGTTGTAGATTTACGAATTGGAAAAAATGTTATTGGAAGCAAATGGTTTTTAGTATTAAACACAAATCAGATGGTAGTGTTGAGAGATATAAAACAAGCTTAGTTGGTCAAGACTATACAGAAGCATATGGTGTAGATTATGAAGAAACATTTGCTTCAGTAGCTAAATTGAATTCCGTTCAAGTGATATTGTCTCTTGCAACAAATTTAGATTGGCAACTACATCAGCTAGATGTAAAGAATGCATTTCTTAATGGGGACCTAGAAGAGGAGATTTATATGAAGATGCCTCCAGGCTTTACTTTAGGAAGCAAAGTATGTAAGTTGAATAAATCTCTCTATGAGCTAAAACAGTCTCCTAAGGCATGGTTTACGAAATTTAGAGATACATTAATTTGATTGGAATACAAACAAAGTGGGGCTAAACATATGTTGTTTATTAAAATGGGAGCAAATGGATTGAAATCTATCTTAATTGTGTATGTAGATGATATAATCATAATTGAAGATAATGTTGGAGAAATTGCTCAATTGAAGAGAATGATCAAGCAAGAATTTGAAACCAAGGAACTTCGAGAATTAAAGTTCTTTTTAGGAATGGAAGTGGTTAGGAGCAGGCAAGGTATTTTCATTAGTCTAAGAAAATATGTGATGGACTTATTAAAGGAAACAGGTAAGTTGGCTGTAAACCAACCATTACTCTATTACCACAAAACTGGAAACTATGTGCACTAAAGGAAGATCTTCTAGTTGATAAAGGTCAATATCAATGGTTAGTCTGGAAACTGATATACTTATTCCTTATATGACTTGATATTGCTTATTCTATCACTCTTGTTAGTCAGGTTATGCATGCTCCTACTAGACATCACTTGAATGGAGTAAATCATATCTTGAAGTGTCTCAAGGGAACTCTAGGTAAAGGCTTACTTATTGAAAAGATAGAAAGTAGAGACCTTGAAGCCTTTAGAGATGCTAATTGAGGTGGTGATATATCTAATAGCAAAATCAACATCTGGTTATTACACAAAACTAGGGGTAACCTTATTACTTGGAAGAGTGAAAAGTAGTCAATGATGGCTAGAAGTAATGTTAAAACTAAATATAGAGTGATTACTCAAGGAATATGTGAAGTAATTTGGATCCATAGACTGTTGAAGGATTTAGAAGTTAAGGTTTCAGACACACAGTCATATTGTGATAATAGATCAGCCATAAGCATTGTGAAGAACCCAGTTCAACACGAACGCATGAAACATGTTCATCTCGACCAAGATTTCATAAGAATAGAGATTGAGAATGGAGGAAAAAAATTACAGTATATTATTTTTCTCCAAGAAGTAGACATTTTTAAGAAGTCAGTGGCAAGGAAAGTATTCAAAGAAATTTCAAGCAAGCTAGGAATGATAAATATCACTTTCTTAGCTTAAGGGGGAGTATAGGAAATGTAAATTTTTTTTTAATGTATGGACTCTTTTTCAATATTTTATCTAGATACATTAAATAAAATCATTGATCAATGGGTGTTTGGTATTACTTGCCACACCACCATGTTTGAGATGCCTATAAATTAAGGCTTCCGAGTGTAGTTTGTATGTGAGAGACATATGAAATGAAATGATTTATTTTTATTTTCATTTTTTTTTCTTATCAAATAACAAAATGATGATAAGAAAGTTCCTATCTACTTTTAGATTGCCTAAATCTTAAGCAAATATCCATGGGGAGAATTGTAATAAAGGATAAATTATGGATTTTTTTTTTCAAAAGTAAGTATACCCCTATAGTTATCTTTTCCTCTTTCTAAATACTTATATATAAAATTCCAGTTTAAACTACATCAATCATATACTTACTTATTCAAACAATTCATTTTAATATTAGTTTAAACAAATAAAACTAAAACAAAGAACAATAAAAGTAAATAGTATTGCACGATAAATTGTTATATTGAATTTTCTTATGCATCAACAATATAAGTGCAATGACAACTAGTTTTAGAGAAAAAATGAGAAAGAAAGAAGAGGAAATTTTTAGTATATAACAAGTCTAGTTCTAAAAAAGAATCACACCCTTTTAATATGTTATAGATTGCTATATATAATATATTAGTGTATCATGTATAACGAATAATGCACCCACAATATATGTGCAAAAATTAAACATATTGATATAATAGAATTTAAGGCATAAAAAATTATTATATCAAACTCTATATTTGAGAGCACCAACTTCCTTAACTCGAGAAACTAACTTATAGAAAAGTGTCAAGCAAAACCTATACAGGCCACCTGGAACGTCTCCGCAGCCACTACTAATCCCACTAGAGAGGATGGTTAAATGTGGATTAATGGTCTAATTCTCACGTTCACAATAACTATCCTTCAACTTCTCACTACTCCATGATCAAGTAGTATGCATAATCATTAGGAGATCATCTCCTATAAATATCCCATTGACACATTCTAAAAGATAAGTATATCCACACTTGGGATGCAATTTCACTTGAGTCAGAGTGGCTACACCGAATAATTCCTTGCTGTACCACTAATGGTATTTTATCATTTGAGTATCACGATATTTTAATGATTATTTTTTATCACTATTAATTTTTTTAAGTTGTACTAAGTTATATAATTTATTTTCATTGTAAGGATTTCTTTGTTGAATACATTACTTAAATAATAAAGCTCATTGGTAGAAAAGGGTTAAAGAAAGGCAAAAATTTTTGCACTAGTAGGCTACAAAATAGCCTCTCTTGGCCTGTTGAGGTAAGTCACTCGCCCTTTTAGCTGAATGTTCCCTCTTTATTATCCCACGCACACACACCCCTACCCACCTACACATATACTCACACACACACACATATTTTTAGTGCTATTTAATATATGATACATTTATTACTTATTTAATATTCTAATTATTCAATAATGTTCCAATTTTATCTCGAAAAAGGATATTAATATTACTAATTTTAAAAAATTATAAAAATCTCAATTTTAGGTAAGTTGAACTTATCACTTGGGAAGATGGGGTCATACGTCCTTGACCTCGTCTCTTCAAGAGAGGAGGTCGTTGTAGCGGAGCAACCTTGTCTTTTCAAGAGACGAGGTTGTCCACTTATGATCTTGTTTCTTGAAGAGACAAGATTGATAGGGATATTATTAGCCACCTCCTTCTCCTTTTTGTTCATTTGTACGCACAAAAAATTCCCAATTTTTTCTCTTGTAATTAACCTTAACCCCAAAATCAATTTTGGATCAACTAATTTTTTACCAAATTAGAGTGATTTCTTCATCAAATTTGATCATATCACATCAGTTCAGCATTGTGATCAGTTATGGGCAAGCCAATTTCCATTTATCATGTTGATTTTTACATTTTTTTTTTCCTAATGCTCCATTGTTTCGAAATTAGTATGTTTAAGCTACATTGATGATTCAGAAGCAATATTGATATCTTTTGTTGAAGTTTGTAAGCAACATTATGTTAATGTTTAATGTTAATGTTAGTGACTATTGTAATATGTTTTAAGTAAGTTAAATGGTAGTGTCTACTATAATATGATGTCAATACGTAATATAATTTTGTTAGTGTTGATGTCTGCTTTAAGCAACGTTATGTAACCTAATTTTGTATAACTCCATAAGACTACCCAATTTTTGTTCCTATATTACTAGTGTGTCTGCTGAAAGCTACATTGCTGTTTAATATATATGAATTCATATGATTGAGAAGCTACATTGCTATTTAATACATACAAATTTGTATGTTTAATCTTGAGGATGCTAGTGAAATACTAGGGAAGTGTAGTTAATAACTCATGACCACATTTCATGCATTCAGCCCATGCTTTTATGAGTTAATAAGATAGTGGTGGAAATGAACAAAGCCAAGTTTGTGTTATATGCTCATGACAATATTGTAGAAGGGAATGATGGTTTTGGTTATGATCGATAGTTGGTTGCTATAAATAGTTTTAGTAGCAACTCAATGAAGCAAATCCTAACCATCATTTGTAATTAACTTAAGATAAATAGGTCGACACATTGGGTTGCACTTTACCATAAGGTTGCTATTGGAGATAAGATACTATACTATGATGTGATTCTAGTGATTGATGATGATGCAAGTTAGGAGATGTTGGTGTACATAAAAGATTCAATGGCGATATATGCCTAGATATTTGAAAAAGAGTTGCTATAGGGACCTAAGAGAGATATTGGCATTCATGGAAATGTTGGCAGCCAAGGGCTGGCAGATGGGAACCCTGTCTTCCTTTGACAACAATTAGTAGCTAGGTCTAAAAGGGTAACTTTGAAATAAGTACCTTACATTGGAGTAGTGGAAACAATATTGATGCGATGCTAAACTCATCATTAAGAGAATCTAGTGATGATTATGATGGAGATGAAAATGAATGGGTGATAAGTTTGCCCTAGCAGATAACTAATACCTATATACCAAATGTGAGTCATGACTGACACCATTTTCTAGCTCTTACAAATGTCTATGCAATAGGGAGCTTAGAGCTAGTGCCACTTTTCACTGCAAATGTAAGTAGTGGCTATGTCGCGTTTGATGATAAGTAAGAAATGAGTAATGGAAGTTAGAGCTTTAGTGATGAATTCAAGGTTGGAGTGCAGTTCAAGAGTAAAGATCATCTTATACGACCCATTAAGATATGACATAAATTGAACCACTACAACAGTTAAATGTACTGATACCCACAACAAAAGTTATAAGTAAACACTTAGAGCATGTTACAAGAAACACAGAGGGTGGTTTCTCATCACCAAATATGAGGAGCCTCACACATGCTTAGATGAAATCACTGGACATGATCATTTCCCGTTTGACTCTACCAGCATGTCTAGGTTTATTATAATGGAGATTCGAAATTCATTAGATGTGAGAGTGAATGATCTCCAAACGAACATCTTAAAGGAGTTTTGATATAAGCCCCATCTTAAGAGAATTCGTAAGTGAGGCGAAAGGCTATTGAGCATGTGTATAATAGGTTAAAGGATTCATAGATAAAGCCCACATCTATTAAATACTATCTAGGATCAAAGGTGGAGTGGAGAATAGTTCAATTTGACACTGCAGGTTATGTCTTCCATGACAAACTTTTCTATGGATTTAGACATTACATTAAAGCATTTCAACACTGCTAGTAACTAATGTTTGTCAATCCTTGTTAATGCTTTGTAGGCCTATGAAAAGAGAATTTGTATACTTAGTAATGTTTGCCAATGATTTGCAGGCCTGTGATCACAATTGATGGTACCATCTTGTATGGTAAATGCAAGTACAAACTCCTTATCACAGTGGCAATAGATGGAGCAAATCATGTTGTGCCATTGGCATATGCCCTTGTCAATGAAGAGGCAGATGGCGCATGGAGTTGGTTCCTCTAATAATATTGGAACATGTTATCAAGGACTAAACAAACATCTACTTCATATCCAACCGTCATGCTAGTATTAAGAATGTAGTTGAGGGAGAGAATGCAATATGGTCTAGAGGCTAGCCTCAGTGCTAATGTATTCGACATGTTGCCAACAACTGTAACTCAAAGGCCAAAAGTAAAGAATGCAAAGAATTGGTGATAACGGTAGCCTATTAAGCACGAGCAAGAAAGTTCCATGGTTATTTTGAAGTGACGGAATAGTCCAGTCCATGGATGTTGCTATATTTCAGCGAATTGCATCCCTATACGTGGACTTGTCTCATGATAAAGGTGTGAGGTTTGGAATTGGTACAACAAATATGACTGAGAGTTACAATGCTGCTCTTAAAGATGCTAGGTGCTTACTTATGTAACCTCTAGTGAAAAAAAAAACATTCACAATTGCAATTCTATGTCCAATAGGCAAAGGTAAGAGGCAGCTGATGCAATGATTATAGGTAAAGTATTGACAAATTATGATGTAAAAAAGTTTGAGAGGTGCAACAACGTGTCAAGTGCCCATCGTGTTACATGTTTCAACTATCCAGACCATATATTTAAGGTTATAACTATACCTTGACTGACAATGTATGGCTAGAAAGGAGATCACATACAAAAAGTAGAGTTGAGGTTAAGAAGATGTACATGCCGGAATTGGTAGACTTATGAAATTCCATGCTCACAAGCAATGGTAGTGATGGGTACAATGCATATGGATTGTGCTGCACATGTCGGGTAATGGTATAGGTGGGAAAATTAATTAAGTGTCACACCCCAAAGGGTACGATAAACGTAGCAATTCGTTGTACATAATATTAAAGCCTAGGAATGACTTCTTTAGTCACATAAAGGCTTTTATGTCATGCACAAGCCGTACAACATATCAGGGGGAATGCACTGGAGTAGTGAAATTTACTTTGATAACAACTAATAGAAATGCTTAACAAAAAACATAAGTAAAGTCAATTACAATTCTTAAGGACATACCCTCGTTAATATCTTTAAGATTTCATAAATACACATTATAGTAATCTCTAAAACACTAACGCATCATATATGACTCATAAAGAAATTTCATGAAAATAAGTCCATCCTATGTTTCCACCTCTTCCACAAGAGCTCAAAGATTCACCAACGATTTCCTTAATATTTTGATCTTCCAATGTAACCACAAACATACCTATTTCAACAAAAGTCTATGAGAGTGTAAGCTTATAATGAGCTTAGTGAGATATCCTCTTTTATTCGCACTGTGATTTCAAACAAGTTTATTAATTTTCATGCATATGCTATGCATGCTTTATAACAATCACATGATTACATAAATATATATGGTTATTTGAAAACCATATATAGAATGGATTTAACCCTCTGTATCAAGGGTTAGGGAATCGTAGTTAAAGGTCTTTGCGATCTCGTGCTGCTAGTCCCCATGTGTACCCTACCCTCAATGATCGATCAGTGTGGTTCGTTCTTAGAACATATCCCTAGTATGACTGGATAGATGCAATGCATGTGACTGGACAGATTCTTCGCGTAGGAGTATCTTGGCCCCATGGCCTTGGACTATCTTGGCCTCGGACCATCCAATTCTTCACATAGGAGTAGCAGCTTTTGACATGTGACTGGACAGATGCAATGATTAAGGTATACTTAAGAGTGATCAAACAACATCATACACATATAAGCAACATGTAATATTAATAATATACTTACACAATCATTTATGAGTTTCGATATGCTTAGCATTCATCATCATACATACATAAGAGCATATACATATAAACCCATACCCCATATATGTTCATTGTATCTTGTATCTATAGATCTAGTGCAACTATCTATAAGCATAAGCAAGGTAATGAAATCAAGAGGGAAAATTCACTCATCCATATAGTAATTTTTTTAGTCGTAGTAATCATCAGAAATGAAAATATCATATTTATCATCACCTAGAAAAAAAATACCCGAAATGAGTATTTTATAGGAGTTCCACTTAGACTTTCTAATTCTATTTCGTGATTTTTGTCAAAAATCAAATTATGTAAAACATCAACTTAAAATGGCCATAACTTGCTCATTTTAACTTGGAATTTCGCATATAAGATGTTGTTTTCTACCTACTCGAATGATCTATTTATTTCTAAGGTTATTTTGAACATTTGAAGTCATTTAGGTTCGAAAACAAGTCGGCACAGCTCTAGCACGAAAATTGTAGCCTCAATTTATAATTTTTCTCAATTCTATTTCATCCAAAAATTCTATAGCAGCCACATACATATATATATATATATATATATAGTTTGAAAAAAATCCTTTTAATATATACATAGGCTTATATTATATGCATGATCCTAGTGATGCTATCTGAAAAATAAAATTTATAAACAATATTTGTGAAAGATAGAGTTTAGTAAAAAGTCATTTATTGACTTGTGATTAAATTTGCTAGTTTGTAAACATGTGACCCACCAATAAGAATCATAGTTTAATATGTATTTTGAAATATCAAAGATCTCATAGTTGAAAAAAAAATTATTTAATAATTTATTTTACAAGACATTGTTTTATTTATTGGTGGTATGAAACTCTAAGTATATTTTCTTATAGAAATTTTCTTAAGTTAGGTATTTAAACAAAATTTTAATTCTTAGACTTTTTGAATGTGGATCTTAATTAAAGAAAATCATGATTTTATATTTATATTGAGGTCATGACTATTTCACTTTTATATTAAGTTTCTTGTAACTAATTATTTTCCAAAATATGAAACTTTATGTGGTTGTGAGGAAAAATCATTCTAAATTTTATCATCTTTAAAATGTCTTAAGTCTTAACATATCAGAAAAATTAAATGAATGACTTGTTCTAAATTTTCATTTTCATAATAACTCTTTTTTAAATTCATAATTTTTCAACACATAGACCTTTAGGAGGTTGTTAGAAAAATTTTAGTTTGATACAAATGAGTGTATAATTACTATAATTATTATTTGTATGTCCTTAATTTCATAAAAAAGAAGATGAATGTACTTCTTAAAACTTAGTTTCTTAGGTGGTATACTGATTTTTTTTTAAATGAGTTTTTAACTAGTGGTTTGATTTTAAACTTAACTTAAAAAAATTGTTGGTTCTTAGTCCTTATCAAAGTGTTGATAAAAATCTTATAAATATGTTTTTAAGAAAAATTTGCATAACAAAAAATTATCAACATTAAGATTTAATACTAAATTTATTTTAGTATTTGAAAAGAGAGTAATTAAATCACATAATTAAGTCTTGAAAAAACTTTGCATAAAAAAACATTAAAAAAATTATGATGAACCTATTTAAATTTTTGCAAAGGAGTTTATCGAATCATGATTATAAGTTTTAATGGAAATTTCTTTTCCTAATTGTCAAAAATTATTTTCGTAGAGAGTTTAATTTTATTTTATAGAAGAAAATAACTCCTTTTATTTCTTTGAAAAGTTTCATTAAGATAACAACATTGTAATCATGCATGAATTCGAATTTATAATAAGTTATATGAGAAGAGAAAAATAACTCATGGAGAATAAGAGATATTAAAAAAAATTAAATAAGCATACATGTAAAGTCAAGTATTGAGAAGTCTTAGCTGGCATCAAGGCTTCCCACAGCTTAAAATGGACAAGTTCTAAAAGAGGAAAGAAAAAGCATGAAAAAATGCTTAAGAAAAAGAAAAAGAAGAAAAGTTCAGAAGTCTTAGATTTTGTTCAAGTCTTCCTGGGATTAGACATGGACAAGTCCCTTAAAAAAGCAAGAAAACAAATAAGAAAAATTATGGGAGTCTTAGATTTATATCAAGGCTTCCTGGACTTAGATTATGGACAAGTCCAAAAAAAAAAAAAAGAAAGAAGAAAATTGTTTTGACTTGATGATGACAAGTCTAAGATTTTGATTATGGATAGGTCTCAACAAAGTAAGTAAATAAATAAATTGCAAGTGATAAAATGAGTGCAAAGAAATAAATGTTAGGTTAATGAGCTATATGCTCAAA
The DNA here is from genome assembly GCA_024138025.1 of Combretum micranthum. NCBI lineage: Eukaryota > Viridiplantae > Streptophyta > Magnoliopsida > Myrtales > Combretaceae > Combretum > Combretum micranthum. Next base: position 52,500 of record JAMXBD010003141.1, on the reverse strand, counting down.
TAGATATACATATGTACATAACTATATTTATACACATAGATAGTTAGATAGATGATAGGCTAAAATCAACATAACTAAAATATCACATGATCATAATGTAACAAGATGTGAGTTTTATTCTTAGCATTATCATTCCTTATCTACATGCCTCATTGTGAGATTTTTAATCCATAGATAATGCATGAACAACTCATATTATCAATTAAGGATGTATAGAAATGTGTTTACCTTAAAAAAATGAAACAAGAAGTGTGTTTGAATAAAAAGAAGGAAGGGGGCAGCCAAGGAAATGATTTTCGCCTAGTAGAAGGAAAAAGGAGAGGAAAATGAACTAGTTTTGATGAAGTTGTAAAGTATAAATGTGGAAATAAGTATAGGTTTATGTGGAGAATAGTTTGATGACTTGAAAAGGAAGATGAGTTGCAAAAAAAAAAAAAAAAAAAAAGAAAAGAAAAAACATTCGTGCTACAACTGGGAAGGGGGGGGGGGGGGTGGGGTTGGTGGTGGTGTGGTGGGGTGGGGGGTCTATTTTCACATGAAAATTGAGATAAAAAAGAGAGGAATGAGTGAAATTTGTGAGAGTTATTAAAGGGTAAGATGTGTGAATGTGTATGGGTATTTTAGAGTTAAAAAGAAAAGTTTTTATGTGAAAAACAAATGAAAAAAATAAAAATCCATGGCTGCAAAGAGAGGACAACAAGCTGTCATGAAAACTTGTAGGGTAAGGGAAGAGAAAAAGAAAAAGAAGAAAAGAAAAGTAGATTTGATGTAATAGAGTAGGTACATGTTCAAAATATAAATTATGTTTTATATGTTATGTTTTATAGGAAATATACATAAAAATATAAGAAATAAATATTATCATAAAATGGATGCAAAATAAAAGTAAATAGGAATGGTAAAATATCATATAAGTTACCAGTACATATAAAATACGCGTATATAGGCTACATTTGATGTTTTTATGAGCCAAAAAAAAATTATCTGATATTTTATGAACATCTAAATATTTTTGTAGAAAAACTTGACTGTCGGAAAATTTTTCCTTATTTCGCGTATCAGTAGTCAAAAATGGAAATTGAGCTCATAAAGGTCTAAAACGATCGAATTTTTGACTAATCTGATCTTTTTAGGCTCTATAATACTTTTGCTAAAAATAATTTGAAATTATCTCATTTTTATCGTTTTAGAGTTTTAAGCGCGAGATTACTGAATCTAATCTCATTATAGCTTGTTGTTAGCTTAGTTGACTTTTAGGGATCCGGTTTTAATTCGGTTATAAGATTTACTCACATGAGTATAAAATTTTTGGGATTTTTGATGATTTTTTTATATTTTTTATTTAAAATTTATGTTTCACTTTATTTTTATGATTCATTTAATATTTTTCAATTCTCAGGATTGTTTAATCGAGTCTAGGGTTACGTGATGACTTAGTTTGACTTTTGGTATTAAATGAAATTCTTTATTAAAAAATTAACCAAAGTGGCAAAGGTTTTATACTTTTCTCACTGAATATTTGCTTGGATATACTGTCTTAATTTTCATGTTAGATATTGGATAGGTGGATTATTTAGCGTACGGATTTTGAGTTGAACGAATTTTTATTTTTCCATCTTGTTTTTAAAGGTTCTCATTCTTTTAAGGTTAAGGAATTTCGTATTTGATCTTGTTTAGAATTAGATTTTAATTTGGATTGGTTTTTAGGATTTTAGTTTCGGTATTTAATTCTATGATTATTTCCTAAGAGTTATGAAAAATCAGGGGTTTATAGTAAGGGTTTTTGGGCACTCATTCATATTAGCAACATATAAGGCAAATTGGACCTATTTTAACATCCCAACATGGCATCCTTTTCTTGAACATGTAAGGAAAAGAAGAAGACATAGGAAGAAACAATTCTAGAATGAGATGGATATTAGAGATATTCTATGAGCTTGCTCATGCGAGTTATACGATTAGTAACAGCACAATATCAGAAGTTGTTTAACAAGGAGGGTAGATACAAACCAGTCAAGTCGTAGTGGTATAAACATGTTTGTGTGGATTATCCTATTACATTGGTGCTTGATTATGATATTCCTTGTGGTTTGCTCTTTATTAATGCCTTGTGACTTTGTTAATAATCTATTATAGGCCATCTTTCTAGGTACCATGCATATTGATTTCGTATAGCTAGATTGGCACTTAGTCACAGCCTTAGTTGAGCTATGGTGACTAGAGAGACACACATTTCATATGCCGATAGGAGAGTGGATCGTGACATTATAGGATATTGTAGTTCTTACAGGCTTTCATACCGATAGGCATGTAGTTAGTGGGACCACACAAGAAGATGGGATAGGTTTGTGCCATCATTTGCTTGGAGTTAGACTCACTCATAGTGAGATAGATTGTGGACGCTCAAAGTTGTCATGGTTAGATACAAACTTTGGTGCATTAATGGATGATGTAGATGACATGACCATCCGATACCATGCTAGGGCCTATATTCTTTCGTTGCTTGGGAGGAGGGGGGTGTTGTTCATTATTAGAGACAAATCGCAAAATCTAGTTCATGTTATGTACCTCTCACTACGTGAGGACTTTCAAGTTGCCAAACAATATACATGGAGAGTAGCTTGTTTGACATGACTTTATAGGCAGCTTTGCGTGGCATCCCACATTAACATCAGTGATATAGGAGGATCCCTAGTTGTTCTAGGCTTGGAAGTACTTCCCAAACATTGCCCTTATATGCAGGATGATCACATATGTTACCGAGGGGCATCTTCACATTAGCAATTGGGGAGCCTCTTTCAATGTTACGTAGTCCCCACACATCTGTTGTTTCAGTATAGGGGAGCCATAAATTGAAATGCTCCTAGATAGGTACGATTTTGTAAATCTTATGTGGTCTTTTATTTACATATGCATTATTCGGCTTATATATTGCTTACTTGTTTCATGAATAGGTCGTTTGGGGTACATATGCTACTGTTATAGATGTCCTCTCGGAGTATTGCTAGTTTGGCAGTGATGTATGGAGAGCATGTGTTCCTTTAGTGTGCTTTCATGTTATCGAGCACTACTATCCAGATAGGGTACTCAAACAGTTTAGCAGTTTCAAGAGGATCCCAGCACCCCCCAACCTCCTCCCTCCCCCCCCCCCCCTTCCCCCCAAGCATACGTACTCCCTAAATGAAAGCCTTACATAAGCTAGACTTATAGTGACGTATGGAGTGGAACTAGGTGGTGGAGCAGAGTAAGGTGATCAGTGCATTCATGTTATAAACATGCCAGATATCCTTATCGGTATATTTATAGATTATTTATATTGGTATCATGCGATCACCATCGTGGGATTAGTCGTATGGGGGCCATGATACGATATATGGTAAGTTCAATGTTTATATATGGTGTCTATGGATCTACTTTTAGTTCGTTGTGTCCAAATCTTGATATTTATTGTTAATTTTAGGCAGATTTCATATATTAGGTGCTTGACATGCTGCTGCTAGATGCCACTCCACCTATTGCATGAGAAGTTGTTTGTATAGTAGATGAGTTCATGGGGCTTAATATTAATGAGCATCCACCACCACCACTAGCACTAGTCTACCCCGATTATGGTGGTGAAGATGCCTTACAGCCTCAATCGCCATAGAGATGCAAGCCTTAGAGAGAGAGGTAGGGGTAGGGATGAGGTTGGGGGCTAGGATGAGACCAAGATAGAGCTAAAGATATCAAAGATGAGCCTTCGCCACCATATGTGTAGCCTAATGAACCTAAACCTTCCTCATCCTACTATATGCATCAGATGGATACCCTTAGCGTTAATAACTCATATGTAGAGGTTCATACCCTCTTAACTCCATAGAAGAGGTGTCCAACACCGCCAGATGATATAAGGAAAGACCTCACTCAAGTACATCTAAAACCCATCGCATTTTATCAGTAAAATGCACATAGTGAAGATGGGGATGTCACACTGGCTTAGGTAGATCCATCTATGGAGTATCCCTAGCAAGGTCCAGATTAGCCATACACATATCATATGTACATTTGTTAGATAAAGATGAGGGAGGTGTAGTAGGCAGGAGTAGAGATATCATTTTTTTTTTTTTTTATGATTATGTTACATTTTGGTTATTCGTACTATGTATATATGCTTTTCATGTAATGACTTGAAAATTAGTGCAAACATTTCTTATTTTGTGTTTCATAGGTTTTTTAGTATGTTGTTTGGTGGAAGATTGGTGATTAGATGTGTGATCAAATTAAAAATCTAATTTCTATTATACTCTAACGATCACTCTATTGGCAAGTCAACCAATTAGAATATGGTATAGCAATTAATATTGGTATTGTTCCTCAAGGATCTCTTTCAAGTATTAGTAATCACCTTAATTCTATTATGTAACCATAAAAATACCAACGAATTCAGTTATTACTAATAACTAATCAATATCAATATGAAGATTTAAGATTACTTTTCTTAAAATATCATATGCACAACTTACTTTAACCCTTCGAATCACAACTACTTATTATGTAACTTTAAAAAGATAATTCAATTCATAAATTACTTATTTTAAATTGCAAGATTCCTAAATTAGTTTAATATACTTCTTAAGATTACTAAACCTACCTTAGATTAGTTTATTGAAGTTTCTTTCAATTAACAACAATCTAGAAATCACATTAAAAATCAATGAATCCCTAATTAGAAATAAAACCTAACTCTATATCTTAATTCTAATACAAAAGAATTATGGTACCCTATCTCTAGGTATGCATGCAATTCTCTTCATCTATGCAAGTTTTATTTACACAAGCAATTTCTTAATTAACCTATATGAAATCTAATAATTAAATCAATATGTTAGTAAATATCAACTTAATAGTAATAAGAACATATAGATGAATTCAAGAAAATTAATCCATTATTAAAAACTAATAAATTCCAATTATATAATAAAGTAGGGTTTTCCTAAGTCTAGAGAAATAATTCTCTACTCTTCTATAGTTAAAACCATTAAAGCACAAACACTAGAAAAGCAAAGAAACATTAAAGCCCCCCTCCCTTGTGATAATCTTCTAGTAATTCTTATGTTTTAAAACCTTGATAGCTCAGCACTCTTGGATATTCTCTCTATTCTCACTCTAGAAATTCTTAATCTTTCAAAAATCTCCAAGTGAAAATATGCCTAAATTTTGCAAATCTCTTTTATATTTCTTGCAATCCCCTTATAAATTTTTTTTCCTCTTTCGTTTAGGACTATATCTTGTTATTTCCACTCTCACATGTATTTTGATGAAGTATGTCTCGTATCTTGACCATCTCTTCTAGAAACAAACTTGGATAAAGTTAAAAAGATACGTCTTGATTCCAACATGAACGGGAACACAAGTTGTGTTGTTGCTCATGTAGTATGGAAAAATACGCTTCTTATGCACGAAATAGGATTCAATATGAACCCAAACATGGATCGTGTTCTCTTTATGGCGTATAGAGTACTCTTTTGTTCTTCTCACGAATTTCTGCATCACTTGTGGTGACTTTTATGTATTGCATTCTATTTCACACACAAGTTAGCTTGTGTACTCTCTTATGTAGATTGCATTTTTCTAACTTTCATCATCTTGAATACAACTTGCTTTAATTCATCCAAATTCCTTCTTTTAAGCTCAAATAACCTTCTAAAACCTAAAATTAACAATTAAATTAATTAAATATCATTTTTCTTACAATTATTCATAAAATTTTATCATTAAAGCTTAAAATATCCTTCCAAAATAAAGGTAAAATTATAACTTTTCAATTAAGTGTGGGAATAATGATTCGGTCGAATTGTTGTAGTTTGATGCTGTTGTAGTTTGGGTGGTGGAAGATTGCACACGACTTTGATAAGTGAAAATAGCATAATTGAATTGATGCATTAAGGGTTTAGAATGAAAACGTAGAAGGTGCTACAAAATGTTCTATGTCAAACTCATCTCTTCAAGAGACAGGATTGATATTTCTAAACCTTCTCTCTTAAAGAGATGAGATTAGTTATGTTAAACTAATCTTGTCTCTTAAAGAGATGAAGTCAGACACTTATAACCTCGTCTCTTTAAAAAACAAGTTCAACTTACCTAGAAGTGGTATTATTCTCATCATAGTAGCATTTTTGTAATTTTTTAATTTAGCAACATTAATTTCCTTTCCTATTTTTCTCATGATATTATATTAAATAATATTTATTTTAAAATAAAATATGAGCATTATAACATTTATTTTATTTATGTTTAAATGTAATCCCCAAGTTAGTGGGATGGTACGAAACATACAAGTTTTGTAGAAAACAAATAATACTGAACAACACAAAAGTAACAAATCTACACCCTGATAGTAGACAAGTTAAATGTCTCCGAATGTAATGCTAGTAGACTTGAATCAATGAAATACCTAAGGCTATTTGTGATGCAGTGATAGAAGAAATAGGATGAAGAGGTGAGGCTTGCCTTTGTATCCTAGTCAACAACAAGTTATGCCTTATAACTCTTGTTTGGTATTTTCCAAACAAGAGAGATGAGATTAGCCTTTAGTTTATGCCTTCCATATCTGAATTTTTATTAGTGGTTAAATTGCTTCATTTATGTCATCTAAAAGGAAAAAAAATGGTCCACTTAATTCAAATTAGGTCAATCAAACTTATTTTGGTCGATAAAAATTAGGGAAATTCTCATGCCTTTTCTTCTTATAATTTCCCTTGCCCAAAATTTTTCCAATACCCAATTTTAGAATATCTTACAATTACAATAATTAGTTCTTAGGTATTGTCTTGTTTTTATGATTTATAAACCTATATCCTCTTCTTTAATAGGATTGGCAGGCAAGTGTACCTATCGTTCAGTAGTATAAAGTTAAGTATAGGGTCGTCTCCTTAGGGAATGTGTCAAGCACTAGTACTTATTTAACCTTACTATTATCTAGCAATCGAATGGTCAAATTAAGTGAATTAAGTCTAAATTTACAATTAAAACTACGCTAACTTCAAACTATCACCAAAACAACATGGTAACAAAGATACAATAAAATTTAACTTAAATTAAATAACAGGTTTACTTCATCAAATTAACATGATTAAATAACAATTCATCCTATTAATTACTTAACTATTGGAATTCTTGATTCATGTCACTATTCTCATAAATAACCAATTCTAATCCAAATTTACATCCACTAGAATCTCTTCTAAGTGAATGGACAAATCAAACTTCTCTTAACGAACTCTTATTGTCCTCAAATTCCTTAAAAATATGTAGCAAACTTCCTATTAATATCTCTATCAACAGGAGTAGTTTATTCTAATGACTTAGATTTACTCGATGGAATTGTTTCTTAACATTTTCCATCAATATCTAATGTAGGAGAATGTTGTGCACCACAGTTTTCTAACTTTTATGAAATTCTATCACTAGAAATTCGTAACTAAGCGGATTACTAACAATTAAAAGCATAATTCATGTTAATATGACTTCGTAAACCAAACCCACTACTCACACTTGATAAAACAAGAATACAAACTCAGAAAAGATATGATTATAATAGAAACTAAGATGAGGATTAGAGAAGAAGAAGAAACCCCTTTTTGATACAATGAAAGAAATGTTGTTGCAAATCACAACACGAACACTTGATTTCCCCACTGCTTTCTCGAGTTTCTTCTGGAAGAATATTAACTACAACACACTCCTCCTTCAAACTGTTTCAAGAAAAGAAGAAAAAGAACTACCCAATGGTGTCTTGATGTAACAAGAATGTAAAATATGTATTTCTCTCACTAATGGGTATAGTGATGAATAGTAGCAATCACTAAGACTCCTACATTGACTCTATAGGATTAAGTGACACTATATAGGGGTGTAATGTCCTTTCCCCCAACAGTGCTTGGGCTCTCCATCTTAGAATCAAAGTTCAAACCTAGAGATAATGGAATACCCTGTGGCTTGTGAGATTGAGAGAGGAAGACTTTGATCGACTAGCTTCGAACCCTCGATCTTGTGTGAGAGATGACCACACATTGGTTGCAGTGACTCCAAGAGGCAGATCGATTGGTACATTTTTAAATTCAGGGTTATTCAACTCAGCCTTAGTGTACAATCCCATAACTCCTACAAACTTCTTCATGCTCACGGTGTGGTACTTTCCAAATGCAAAGAAGGTGATCTCATTTGCCATTCTAGCTGGCCTGATTTGATTCTTTGTGGTAAAAGAAGCTGGGAAAGCCAATGTGGTCTCCTTATAAGGTCTCTCCTTCATACTAAATAATCGCAACCAGGCTTGATCTCTCAAAAGTCTCCTCATAGCCGGTACTAACCCATATTCATCCAACCGATCCCAATCCAAAGTGGATTGAGGTCTAAATGCTTTTACTCGCATAAAAGTCTGAAATAGGGCCCTGTCTTCCCCATTTAATCCAGGAGGAACTCTGGAAGGTATGTTGGAACTTGTTTCACCAACTTCCTTCACACTTCTTTGTCTCTTCTTACCCTTTGTTTGCCGTGTTGCTTTTTTAGGGGCCATTTGGAGAAAGTTACATAACAATTCAGTTCCAAATTATCAAACAACTAATAACACCAAAATAGTAACATTTACTTCTAAGAATCACTAATATATCCTATTTATGCACATAACATGATCTATAAAAATCCCGCACTAGGTATAGATATTCAAAACAAAGATACTTAACAACACAAGAACATATACAATTGACTAAAATAGGACAGTAGACAAGAAGATAAAATAATCTAAATACATGATGGGAAACAACTCATACTCGAACAGCAACTTGTTATGAGACAATTTAAACCTAGGAAGAGGCATGGAACTAAGCTTGTTATATTGTTAGCCTTGTTATGCCTTCTTAGACATTATTACGAACACTAGATATACATCCATGTTACTTATTATGCTCAAATTTGCAAGGAAATAACATCATCAATCCACTAGACATATATATACATTGCTTTACTTCACTTAATACATTATGGTCTACAATCTTATAGAAACCTTAATCCCTAAAACAGAAATCGACATGACTAAAAATTAGGGTTCTTGGTTAAAATTTTAAAATATACCAAAAATCCTACTAGAAACAGTTAAACAAAGAATACTTCATGATAATAAAACATCAAGAACTTCAAGGAATATACATAAAAAACATTAACTTATAGTAAGGATTAATAAACAATAACAACAGCTACTCCATGAGCATGGAATCGAAATTTGTTAAAGAAGCATACCTTTGATGTGCGATTGAATTTAAGGTGTATAACAACTATGACCGAAATCGAGTGATGTGTGTGGAAATGTAGTTAAGAGAATTTTGTGAGAAATGTAGGGTAGAGCAATGAGGGTGCTCAAATGTTGAGAGGAAGCAAAATGAGTAGATATATATATATATATATATATATATATATAGGGTTAATCAAAGAAATCACGAGCGAACAAACACCAGTGATTGCTACTAACCTTGGTTTTCTGCGTACTTACCTGGAGAACCATGGCGACCATAGGAGCATGACTGCTGCTGTGGTATCACCAGAAGCCATTCTTTTCTAGTCATGGGCGAGCATAGGAGTGTGATCCTGCTGCTAGTGAAAAAAATTCTCCCAGGGAGCTTTTCACAGGCGAGCTAAGAACTGGGATAGCTGCTGGGGTCTGTCACCAAGGCTACCTTAATCTAGTCACGGGCGAGCATAAGAGCAGCAACTGGATCCCTCTGTTATGTACCGCCCGTGCAATTGGGTGTGACTTATTCTGTCTCTTCAAATTTTTTTTTAACAACATAAAAATATATAAATATAAATACTACACTAAAAGTGTTCTTGTTAAGAGTACATAATCCAAAAACAAACAAATTCAGCAACCTATTCAACAGTCCAAAACTTATTCTAACAACTAGTATTACATTAATAGATGTGAAATATAAATAATCATAAAAACACATGCTAGTTTATTGTCTCTAGCTTGACATTCCTTAATTCTTCACAAACAATTTTCCACTTGGAGGAGCTTCAACTCCTCCCGACCATCATTCAGATTCACTTCACTATGGAACAATTTCAGTCTTTGCCCATTCACCTTAAATGTTCCTTTCTCTGGATGAGTGACTTCTACTGTCCCATAAGGAAATACTTTAGTGACAGTAAAAGGTCCTGACCATCTGGATCTCAACTTCCAGGAAAGAGTCTTAATCTAGAGTTGTATAAAAGAACATGATCCCCCTCCTTAAAATGTTTTGGATGTTTAATGTGGTGTCATGTAGGTATTTAGTTCTCTCCTTATACAACCTATTGTTTTCATAGGCCAACCATCTCCATTCCTCTAATTCATTCAGTTGAAGTTTTCTCTTTGCACCAGCTGTCTCCAAATCAAGATTAGCCATCTTTATAGCCCAATAGGCTTGTGTTCAATCTCAACTGGGAGATGACATGCCTTTCCATACACCAGCCTATAAGGGGTGGTGCCTAAAGGTGTCTTAAAAGCTGTCCTATATGCCCAAAAAGCATCATCTAATCGATCTACCCAATCTTTTCTATTTTGGTTAACTTTCTTCTCCAAAATCCTCTTTATCTCCCTATTGGAAACTTCAACTTGCCCACTTGACTGAGGATGATATGGAGTAGCCAACCGATGGTGTACCCCATATCTCCTAAGTGCCTTTTCTATTTGGCTATTGCAAAAATGAGTCCCTTTGTCACTAATCAATGCCTTTGGTGCTGTAAATTGTGAAAATAACTTTTTTAAGAACTTTAGCACAACTTGGGCATCATTAGTGGCGGACCTTGGGCTTCAACCCACTTTGAAACATAATCCACAACCATAAGAACATACCTGTTACCAAAAGAACTCGGGAATGGTCCCATGAAATCGATCCCCCACACATCAAAGACTTCGCATTTCAATATGCAATTTTGGGGCATCTCATCTCTTTTTGATATTTTCCCAATCCTTTGGCACCTATCACAAGTTAAGACAAAAGAGTTAGAATCCTTGAAAATACTTGGCCAATAAAAACCTGATTCCAAGACTTTTTGTGCCGTCCTATTAGCATTGTAGTGACCTCCAGTAGGACCACTATGGCAATGAAACAAAATCTGCTGTCCTTCCTCATGAGAGACAACGTCTTATAACATGATCAGCACAAACCCTAAAAAGATATGGATCTTCCCATAAGTAATATTTTAATTCCGAGAAGAACTTTTTCTTTTGGTATGAGTCCAAGTCTTGGGGTAGGACCTTTCCAACCAAATAGTTTGCTATGTCACAAACCATGGTGCTCCTTGATCCTCTATAGATTGTATTGCAAACACTCTCTTCTGAAAATTCATTGATCTCATCCTCCTTCAATTCTCCCATATATGGATTATCCAACCTAGATAGATGATCTGCTGCTAAATTTTCTGCTCCTTTCTTATCTTATCTCCAAATCAAACTCTTAGGAGTAGTAACACCCATCTAATCAATCTTGGTTTAGCATCAGCTTTGGAAAGAAGGTATTTCAAGGCAGAGTGGTCAGTATATACTACTTTGGATAAAATAGATATGGTCTGAACTTATCAAAAGCAAATACTATAGCAAGCATCTCTTTTTCTGTTGTGGTATAATTCTCTTGTGTGGGTGTAAGAGTCTTGCTTGCATAGTAAATTGGCTGAAAGTGCTTCTCCTTCCTCTGACCTAAACACCCTATAGCAGAGTCATTCGCATCACACATGAGTTCAAATGGTAAATTCCAATCGGGAACTACCATTATAGGGGCATAGTTAACTTCTCCTTTAAGGTATTAAAAGCTTCCAAACACCTTTCATCAAAATTGAATGTAATATCTTTTTCTAACAATTTTGTCAAAGGTCTTGAAATTTTTGAAAAGTCCTTGATAAACCTATAAAAACCCATGTCCGAGGAAGCTTCTTATTGCCTTGACAGATGTTGGTGGTGGCAACATAGAAATCACCTCCACTTTTGCCATATCCACTTCTATCCCACTTCTCGACACCTTGTGACCCAACACTATACCTTGTTGTACCATGAAATGACACTTTTCCCAATTCAATACCAGGTTGGTCTCCTCACATCTCATCAAAACTTTCTCCAGATTAAATAGACACTTCCCAAATGAATTTCCAATCATCGAAAAATCATCCATAAACACTTCCATCACATTCTCCACTAAATCCCCAAATATGGCTAACATACACCTTTGAAAAGTCTAGGGTGCATTACATAAGCCAAAAGGCATTCTACAGTATGCAAAGGTAACATAGGGGCAAGTGAATGTTGTCTTTTCTTGATCTTTTGGTGCTATGGGAATTTGAAAATATCCGGACATTCCTTCCAAGAAACAATAAAACTCATGACCAGCAAGTCGCTCGAGTATCTAGTCAATAGACGGTAAAGGGAAGTAATCCTTCGTGTAGCATCATTAAGTCTCCTATAATCAATGCACACCCTCCAACCTATGTCACGTGCACATTGGGATCTATTCATTGCTTTCATTAGGCATAACTGTAATACCGCCCTTCTTCGGGACCACTTGGACCGGACTTACCCATGGACTATCGAAAATCAGGTAAATAAGTCCTGCATCCAACAACTTCACCACCTCTTTCTTGACGACTTCTTTCATATTAGGATTTAGCCTCCGTTCAGGTTGCACCACAGACTTATATCTATCTTCCATCAAAATCTTATGGGTGCAAAAGGATGGATTAATCCCCTTAATATCCAATATATTCCATGCTATGGCCTTCTTATGTTTCTTAAGCACAGATAGGAGTCGCTCTTTTTGGATTGAGTCAAGCTCTGATGATATGATCACCGGTAGCTTAGAGTTCTCAGCCAAAAAGGCATATTTCAAGTAAGAGGGTAATTGTTTTAGCTCTAATTCAGGAGGGTCTTCAACTGAAGGTTTTAATTGAGTAATACTATCCCTATTAAGCTCCTCAACTCCAAAATCCTTTCTTTGTTCAGAAACTACATACAGCTGATCAACTACTTCTTTTACCTCTTCAGTTCCATCCAATTCACTTTTTCTTGTCAAACATGATTCCAAAGGATCTTTTATCAAAATATCCTGCAAAAAATCTGAAATGGTAAAATCACAAGTATTAATTAAAAAACATTTATCATCATCACTCATGGATTTCCTGAAAACATCAGACATTCTGATCACCATCTCTTCCTTTCCAACCCGAAGAACCAGCTTTCCATCCTTGACATCAATGACAGCTTTAGCAGTTGCCAAGAACGGTCTTCCCAAAATAAGTGGAACCTCTATGTCTTCGTCCATGTCCAATACTACAAAATCAGCAGGAAAAATAAAATCATGTACATTTACCAAAACATCCTCCACCACTCCTCTTGGAAACCTCATGGAGTGATTAGCGAACTGAATGTTCATCCGTGTACTCTTGGGCTCTCTCAAATTCAATTTCTTGAACAAGTTATATGGCATAAGGTTAATGCTAGCTCCAAGATCTGCCAATGCCCTTTCCACCGGGAGGTCTCCTATCAAACATGGAATCATAAAGCTACCAGGATCTTTGAGTTTCCTAGGTAACTTGTTTAACGAAACCGCGGAGCACTCTCCACCAAAAGTAGCAGTGGAAAGTTCCTCCAGTTTCCTTTTATTTGACAAAAGCTCCTTAAAAAATGTGGCATACTTTGGCATTTGACCCAAGGCTTCCACTAAGGGAAGGTTGATGTGCAACTGCTTGAAAAGTTCCAAGAACTTCTTGTAATGCTCATCATCCTTAGCTTGGAGGGATATGGTAAAGATGGCTAATATTCCTTTAGTACTGGGGATAATTCCTTTCCTTCTAACTTCTCATTTCCCACTACTTTCTCCCCATTCTCGCTGTCAACTTCCTGCTTCTCTTTCTAGTCTTTCTCTTGAACTTATAACTCCTTTCCACTTTTGAGAGTCATAGCCTTCACCTGCTCCGTAGGATTTGTCTCTGTATTACTAGGGAGTGAACCCGGAGCTCTTTTAGAAAGCATTTTAGCCAATTAGTAATTTGCTTTTCCAAATTATGGATGGATGCCTCTTGATTCCGATGACGTGTATCAGAACTTTGCATGAACTGTGCCAAGAGGTCTTCAACATTGTGCTTTTTCTCAAGTGGTGGCAAAGCAAGGCGTTATTGTGGTACTGGTAATTGTTGTGACTTCTGAAACCCAAATGGAACATCTGATCCTTGGGCATTCTGATTTCTCCAAGAAAAATTAGGATGATTCCTCCAACCTGGATTATATGTCTTACTATAGGGATTATAATTCCCGGTTCCTCTTTCAAATCTGTTCATGAAATTCACATTTTCCATGCTTGAACCATCTTCAGGAATATAGGATTCGCCTATTGGACTCACAAGAAAATCACCTTGAGGTAAAGCATCCATACTTGCTTTCATTTTACTCATCTGAGCCGTAAGTGATGCTACTTGTGCCTTAATTTGAGAAACCGACTCTGACTCATATATAGCAGCTACTGGTCGTGGGTTGTTCCTTTCACTATGCCAACTGAATGTGTTCCTTGCCAATTCTTCAATCAAGTCATAAGCCTCAGGAGCACTTTTCTTCATCAAACTCCCACCAGCTGCAGAGTCAATCATCATTTTCTTCTGATCACCAAGAGATGTATAAAATATTCTGACCAAATCATGCATTGAAATCCCATGGTGAAGACAATGCTAAAGAAGTTCCTTAAACCTTTCCCATGCCTCATAAAGTGATTCTCCTTCATATTGGCGGAAGGAGAATCTCATTTCTCAGTTGGATTGTTTTGTTAGGAGGAAAGAACTGTTCTAGAAACCATTGTGCCACTTGATCCCAATTGGTTAGTGAATGAGGAGGTAATGACTTTAACCAACTCCGCGCCTTGTCCCTAAGAGAAAAAGGGAATAATAAAAGGCGTATTGATTCATTTGGTGTCCATTGGTCTTGATAGTAGCACATATTTGCAAGAAGTTCTTCAAATGAGCATGTGTCTTCTGAAACTCCTCCTCCAAACTGATTGACTTGTACCATCTGAATCAAAGCAGGTTTCAACTCAAAGTTGTTTGCCTAAATTGGAGGATATTGAATGGATGGTGAAACTCCATCAATTGTGGGCATAAACATGTCCCACATAGGTCTATTAACCTCATTTCCAGCATCTCTAACTGGATAATTTCCTCCAGCTTGATTCTCATTAATTGCAGGATCATCAACTTCACCACCCCTTTATGGGTTCACATTCTCATTCCTGGTTTCCATGCTGGACAATTCTAGTTTAGTTTCTCTCTTTGTAATGGGTAACTTATGTAGAATTTGCCTAATCTTTCTTAGATTTTTTCATGTTGTTCTTTCAGGTTTGGGGTCGAAATCAGCTAAATTAGCAGCATGACTTCGGGTCATAAACCTGCAAGAAACTCAATCAATTAGATGATAATGGAAGTTGTCAATATGATAAAACAAAAAAAATTAAAACACTAGATGAACAAGAATTTTAATTTTTCCTAATGTTGAAACTGTTTCCCCAGCAACGTCGCAAAAAACTTGTCTTGTTTTTATGATTTATAAATGTATATCCTCTTCTTTACTAGGATTGACGGGCAAGTGTACCTATCATTCAGTAGTATAAAGTTAAGTATAGGGTCGTCTCCTCAGGGAATGTGTCAAGCACTAGTACTTATTTAACTTTCTTATTATCTAGCAATCGAATGGTTAAATTAAGTGAATTAAGTTTAAATTTACAATTAAAACTACACTAACTTCAGACTATTACCAAAACAACACGGTAACAATGATACGATAAAATTTAACTCAAATTAAATAATAGGTTTACTTCATCAAATTAACATGATTAAATAACAATTCATCCTATTAATTACTTATCTACTGTAATTCTTGATTCATGGTCACTATTCTCATAAATAACCAATTCTAATCCAAATTTACATCCACTAGAATCTCTTCTAAGTGAATGGATAAATCAGACTTCTCTTAACGAACTCTTATTGTCCTCAAATTCCTTAAAAACATGTAGCAAACTTCCTATTAATATCTCTATCAATAGGAGTAGTTTGTTCTAATGACTTAGATCTGCTCGATGGAATTGCTTCTCAACATTTTCCATCGAGATCTAATGTAGGAGAATGTTGTGCACTACAGTTTCCTAACTTTTATGAAATTCTATCACTAGAAATTCGTAACTAAGTGGATTACTAACAATTAAAAGCATAATTCATGTTAATATGACTTCATAAACCAAACCCACTACTTACACTTGATAAAACAAGAATACAAACTCAGAAAAGACATGATTATAACAGAAACAAAGATGAGAATTAGAGAAGAAGAAGAAACACCTTTTTGATACAATGAAAGAAATGTTGTTGCAAATCACAACACAAACACTTGATTTCCCCATTGCTTTCTCGAGGTTCTTCTAGAAGAATATTAATTACAACACACTTCTCCTTCAAACTATTTCAAGAAAAGAAGAAAAAGAACTACCCAATGGTGTCTTGATGTAACAACAATGTAAAATATATATTTCTCTCACTAATGGGTATAGTGTATTAATAATCTTTTTTTTTTTCTTTTCTGGAACTTCTTGGGTCGAACAATACATCGCTTGATGAAGTCTTATCTCATTTTTTCTGAACTAATATATCAGTTGAATAAAAGAAATGAAAATATGTCATCTTAATAGACTCCAAATCACAGGCGAACAATGGTTTGGGATTGCTGCTGGAAAATTTTCTTCACCTTCTTTGTCTGGATCACGGGCGACTAGAGGGCTGGGATTGTTGCTGGAAAATTTTCTTCACCTTCTTTGTCTGAATCACAGGCGACCAGAGGGCTGGGATTGCTGCTGGAAAATTTTCTTCACCTTCTTTGTCTGAATCACGGGCGACCAGAGGGGTTGGATTTGCATTATTCACGAGAAAAATTCCTTTTCTCGCCCGTGATTCAAGATATTCCAACTTGATTTAGATAAAATTGTATCCTCTTTGTTCCAAATTGCTCCAAATTGTATTGTTATGGTCCAAAGTCACCTAAAATGAAAATATTGTTGAATTAAGTATCAATTCTTAAATAGAAACATAACTCAATGCCCAAATTTATACTTAATCAATCATAAGAACCATAGATAATTCATGTCTATCATTAGGTAATTTTTTCCTAATATTATTAATGCATAAAAAACCTGCAAGATATAAAACCTAAACAATTTTTTTAATGCAATATCAAATATTTCTATACAAAATTCATGGGAATCTTGTCTTTGAATCGAGACTTTAAAAGCCGATGGAGTTGATTCTTGAACTTCACAATTCTTGCATTCAATCATTATAAAGCCCACTATTTTGAAACTTTGTAGGACTTTAGGCTTATGTTATTTTGGACGGATCTAGGAAGGGTCGAAAGGTTAGGCCTTCATCGCTTGAGAAAAAAAATAATTATTATAATATATTTAAATAAAAAAAAATATGTTATGCTTATATTTGTAATAAAGTAAATTTGACTGCTCCCAATCATATGGTTTTGCATTCATTCCTGATCGTAAATCGGACTTTTGCTAATAGAATTATGTAAATTTATTATTGATAACTTTCGAAAATTCGCAATTAATGTTTTGTGATTTCATTGATTTACCTTTAGTCCGTCACTGTCCCCCTCCCCTCTTCCAGTAAGTTGCCTAACAACGACCGTAGAAAGTCATCTAACCTCGACTATTATGGTGATTATAAGAATAGCTGTTTTAGGTTTGGTCTGCTAATTTGATGGCGGTTTGGCATAGGTTTTATGTCTATCTCAATCATATTATTTGCTAAAAATAGAACTAGATGAAAAACATGCATTTTTATTTATAAATAAACCATACAGATTAGATACTGAAAAATACATATACATAACACATACAGATATGATACAAATTAACAATAGATCATCCAAACATACCCTTATACAACCTTCAATTTTGCCCGTCCCTTACACTAATACAATAGATGAAAGTAAACCTAAATCTACCCATCCAACTCTCTATCAAGAGCACAAGAACTATTTCCGGGAAATGGGAAGATTGGAGACTCCATGCGAATAGGAAGACAGTGAGGATGGAAAGGCTTAGACGTTGCATAATTCCTAGTAAATGAGAACGTGGACAAAATAGGATTACGAGAAAATTGAGGTTGCTGCACTTAACGTTAGATCACTACAGCTTTAACTCTTGTTGTGTTTTCTTAGTTCTTTCTCGTAATAATCTTCAAACAGCTGTTGTATCATAAGAATATTATTAACTGTCATTTTACATAGACTAAGGAACTTCCACATATATAAATATATAAAATGAATAACAAGAGAAAAATATCTATAACGGTAAAACGCTGTGTCAGCTAATAAGAGTCGTCTCCTATCTTTTTTCCGTTATTAGTCTTCGTCATCATTAAATCACACATATGTAAGGGGAACAAGGTCGTTTTAGAAGCTTGTTGCAATATGGCCAATATTCCTGTCTCTTAATAACAAACTAATTGCATAATCAGAGCCGTTAAACTTCTAATAACTATATAAGATATATCGAAAATTTATTTGGTTCGCGATATTATATTGAAGTCCCTTGATCAAGTTCTTTTGCCCTTATCCATACTGAAGAGCTGAAGGATATTGAATATAGTGTCGTTTATTGGGGTGATGATGAGTGGCACTTAAACCAGGAGATTTATTTATTTCTGGATAGATATAAAGACAAATGATGTTGTGGGAAATAGTATAATGAGTAGTTTCCAAAAACACTACCATCAAATTTTATAAATTTCTTAAATTTGTTATGATGTTATTATAAACGTTATCTTCTTACTTATAGTTTTAATTATTGATTACATGTGACAGTATTTTAAGGAAGTAAATTTAAAACTATTGTAATATTTAAAAAATTTTGCCATAAGTGAACAATTTATTTGTACCTACCTATGTCAGTTGGGTGCATAACGGTTTTCTTTTTTTTTTTTTTTTGCCCTTTAATTGGGATCTTTAATTTTTTTTTAAATTTTTTTACCTATTCTATTTTATAAATGTTTGTTTTTAATGTTCAACCTTTTAAGAAATATAATGTTTTGAAAAATCTCCATCTTTCTAAACAAATATACGTTATGTGGAATCAAACGGGTACTTGATCTATTAACTGATCGGATCAGACGATAGATGCATTATTTGAGCCAGCGGCAAGGACTAACCTCGTGCCTCTATATTTTACTTGAAATGTAACTAACTAGATTTTGATAACGAATATGTGTAAGGGATGCCGAGGGAATTTATTATAAAAAATTTATCTGAAATGCCAAATTCATTCCGAAACTAGTAGTAGAGATAGTAGTTTTGAGCAACTGACATAATTTAATAATAATCTTATATTCATTCCTCCAAAGTATTAAGTACATTCATTTGGTGTTGCTCCATGCATCTCCTGAGAGAGAACCCAAAATGCTATGTTTAACATCTTATACTATACTCACACTGGTGATTATAATTCTTCTATGTTATTTCTAGCTTAGGAGATTTTTAAGGAGTAAATTATATAAGAAAGTCACTACGTTTGGGGGTAAGCTCATCTTAGATCATAATGTTATAAAAAGTCCAAAAGAGATCATAACATTTAGTGAGTAAGTTCATTTTAGATCATATCATTTAGAGGTAAGTTTATTTTAGATTACAACATTTGAAAAAGTGAGTCAATGAGGTCACCATTAGTACATATCAATATGAGAAATATTTAATTAAAACATAAAAACCCTTCTTTTAAGATCTCATTAATATGAATCAATAGATGAAATACTTAATTCAATCTTTGAAGATACTTTTCCAAATGTTGTGATATCTTTTGAACTTTTTGAAACGTTGCGATATAAAATGAATTAGTTTCAAACGTTGTGACCTTCTAGTGTAATTTGCCCGATTTTAAAATTCCTCAATTACATCTTTATTTAATATTTTAATTTTGGAAATTCTAGTTCTCATCATATTTTTTAATGGGACTAGTGATGTGGGTTATTTAATTGATAAAAAACATATCCAGTCGTGATCATACTAGTAAAATATTTTTTATATATTAGTTATTATATTTTTATTTTATTAATGACATTATTGATTGAGTGATTATGTTGAAGGATTGTAGAAGTTATCATTAACTTTATAGTAAGTGACTATAAAATATTCAGCTTCTTTTCTCTCTCTCTCTCTCTTTTCTTTTTTTATTTTGTTTTTACGGATTCCATGTTTAACTCAATCTCTTTTATCGCTCTACGTTTTTCCCTTGGCTAACTGTAACTGCAATAGGAGAATGAAAATTCATTCTTATGTAACATTTAACTGTTAAAATAAATATAATATTTAGAATATTATGTTGAACATAGTATATTTGTTACTTGCCAGCTGTATCGTACCGTGTGCCGTTATTATTGGGTGGAATAGTTTTTGTTGTTAGCCTTTTTGTTATATATTAAAAAGATTGAATAGATACAAGTGGAATAGAAAACAGAAATAGAAATGAATATTCTTTCCAGTTTCTCTCTTTACTGTTTGTATTTTGTGTTCAAGGTTTGAGATCTAGGATTGAAGGATTCTTCAATATTTCACATGGTATCAGAGCGTGTTAAGATCTTACTTTGATCTTGTCATTCTTTGTTTCTGAAAATTTTTTGTGTTTCTTGCGATATGAATAGTGGAATGGCGAATGAAATGTTGTTTAACGATCCATTGTATCTTTCGACTTCGGATAATCCAAATATGGCTATTGGAAATATTATGTTTGATGGTTTGAATTACCTACCCTAGGCAAGATCTATCAAGATATAGGTCTAGGAGCAAAAATGAAACTAGGGTTTGTCGATGGTACTTTACCTAAACCTAATCTAGGGTCTACTGATATAATTATATGGGAAAGGACGGATTATATGGTTAGAATGTGGATTCTTAATTCGATGATGAAAGATATTGCTCAAAATTTTTTTACTTCATCTACATGCGATTTGTGAATGAAATCGAAGAGCAATATGGACATAGTAATGGTCTTTTGATCTTTCAGATTCAATATGAAATTAGCAATTTGAAGCAATTGAATCAGACAGTAGCTACGTATTACAACAAGATAAAAAATATTGGGATGAGTTGCAAGTTCTGCAAGCATATCCTTCATGTTCTTATGGACGAGTTGATGCTTGTAATTGTAGACTCAAAAAAGAATTCAAGAATTTGAATCGGAGACAAGACTAATACAATTTCTCATGGGTTTGAATGAGAATTTTGAGATGGTAAGGAACCGAATTCTTTCAATGGATCCTTTACCGACAGCAAACAAGGCCTATTATCTTGTGCAACAGATAGAGACAGAGGTCTATTACTTGTGGGTTGTCTTCTGATATTGAAGTTTCAGCCTATCAATTGAATAGGTCATCTGGGATATTTGGAATGTCTGGTGTGACAGGGTTAAAGAGTTATGAAAGGAAGAAAAGAAAACATTTACTTTGCAAACATTGTCAAATGGAGGGTCATAGTATTGAAACTTGTTTCAAATTAGTGGGGTATCCGGAATGGTATAAAGGAAGAAGATCTGGTAATGTAAATCAGAAGCTTGGAAAATCAAGTGTGAATCTTATTGATACAACATCTAGTGTCTCTAATTTTTCACACAATTTATCAACTCCTTTGGACACGAATTTTATGGAAGGACCTTCTAATACTGCTGTTGTGACACGTTATAGTGGGAGTTCGCCTACTTTGGATCCACAAATGGTTAATAATCTGCGCCAAGAAGTGTTCAAGTTGATGCATTGCAGCTATGAGTTCCATTGCTTTTACAGGTAACATTTTATCCCATTCTTGTTATAGTACAATGAGTAATACGAGTGGTACATGGATTGTTGACTCAGGAGCCACAGATCATATAACACCCTTTTATTCCATTCTTTTTGACATACACACTTTACCCTATCCTATAAACATCCATTTACCAGATGGGACTACTAAGTTTGTCTAACTTTGTGGTTTAGTACATCTTTTTTCTAATATGGCCTATCCAATGTTTTGTTTGTACTAGATTTCTTCTACAATTTACTGTCTGTTCATCGTCTAGTTAAAGACAGTAAATCAGTTGCCTTTTTTGATCATATGTCATGTGTTTTTCAGGACCAAGTTCATAAGATTGATGTCAAACAGGCGAAGGAATCCAATGGATTATACTTACTCGAAGCTGATGATATTAGCAATATAGGTTCTATTCATTCTTCTGTATCCAATACTGTTCATACACAATAAAAAGGTTGATGTACTTTTGTTTCACAAAAGACTTGGTCATGCTTCTCTTTCTAAAATGAAGCATTTGTGTTCAGATTTTAGTTCTGACATGTCGACTTGAATTGTGAAATTTGTGTTCAATCTAAATATATACTTCCTTTTCCTTCTTCTTTTTCTCATTCTAGTAATGCTTTTGATCTTGTTCATGTTGACATATGGGGTCCGTATTCCACGGTTTCTATTGGGGGTGAGAAATATTTTCTCACTATTTTGGATGATTTTAGCTCATCTACTTGGGTTTATCTCATGAATAATAAGTCTCAAACTGTTTTTTTTTCTTGATAATTTTTTAAGCTTATCAAAAATCAATTTGAAATTGTTCCTAAAGTTGTGCGTTCAAATAATGCATCTGAGTTTATGTCTTTGTCATGTCAATCTTTGTTGTCAAATCTTAGTATTATCCATCATAGGTCTTGTCCCTACACTCCTCAACAAAATGGTCGGGTTGAACGAACACATAGACATATAGTAGAAACTGCAAGAGCTTTGAGATTACAAGGTCATTTACCTAAAAGTTTCTGGGGAGAGTGCATTCTTACTGCTATATACGTCATTAACATAATGCTCATGGAGAAACTGAAATGGAAATCTCCCTATAAGGTTTTGTTTAATCGTACTCTTTCTTATAGCACTTGCGAACTATGGGCTGTTTATGTTTTGCTGTTAATCATTCATCTCGTGCTGATAAATTCGATTCTAAGGGTCTTAAATGTGTCTTTCTTGGGTATATTTTTGGACAAAAAGGATATAGACTATATGATTTGTCTACTAAGAAAATCTTGATTAGTTGTGATGTTGTTTTTTTAGGAACACATGTTTCCTTTTGCTTCCTTTGTTGATATCTCACATTCTGATATATCTGTTTTGTCTGATTTTCAAACACAATCTCTAAACACTACTCCTATGCTGCAGAGTCTTACCTTTCCTAGTGAGGAAGTATCTAATTGTCCTATTTCACTTCTCTGTCTGAGTCAGCTACTTTACATCTAGCAGTTTACGTAGGTCAACACGTCCTCATCATACTCCACAGTGGCTAGATTCATACATTCATTCTTTACATACTGATTATACTTTAGCCAATACCACACACACACACCTCTTGTTTCTAATATTCATGAGTTAAACACTGTAATCCTTGTCCTTATCCTTTGTTTATAGCTAATACTTTTTCAGTTTATCCTCAAGACTTTATTGATTCTATGGCTCTTGTGCTTAACACTCTTGAACCAGTTAGTTATACTTAAGCTGCTAGGCATGAGGAATGGGTGTTAGTAATGCATAAAGAAAGAGAGGCTTTAGAAAACAATGATACTTGGGAGATTGTTGATTTACCTAAGAATAAACGTCCAATTGGATGTAAATGGATCTACAAAATTAAATATCGGTCTGATGGTTCTATTGAACGTTACAAGGCTCGATTGGTTGCTAAGAGGTATACTCAAATTGAAGGGGTTGACTATCATGATACATTTTCTCCAGTTGCTAAGCTTAGTACAATGCAATCTTATTGGCTATAGCTGCTGCTTTTGGATGGCCTTTACATCAGATTGATATAAATAATGCATTCCTTCATGGGTTTTTATATGAAGAAGTGTATATGTTACCTCCATCGGGCTACTCTAAGGCTGATTCTTCCAAAGTTTGTCGGTTAAAGAGGTCTCTTTATGGGCTTAAACAAGCCTCTAGACAATGGAATAAAGAGATTTCAAGTTTCCTTTTGAATAAAGGATTTATTTAGTCTTCTAGTGATCATTCATTATTCACTAGACATCATTTTGACAGTTTTTTGATAGTTTTGCTTTATATAGATGATATGTTGGTTACTGGAACTAATAATACTGCTATTGATCTTCTTAAACGTCATCTAGATCAGACTTTTACAATAAAGGATCTTAGGTTAGCACGGTACTTTCTTGGATTAGAGATTTGTTCTACTTCTTCTAGAGTGTTGGTTCATCAACGGAAGTTTATTGCTGATTTGCTCATTGATGTAGGTCTCACGGCTTGTAAGCCTTCTTCTATGCCGCTTCCTACTGGAAATTTGTTGAAGAATGATGGTCTTCTCTTAGACGATCCTACTCAGTATCGTCGAATTATTAGCTGACTTCTTTACTTGACGTTGACACGGCCTGACATAGCTTTTGCTGTCAACAAATTAAGCCAATTTTTATCTCAACCACGACTGCCTCATTATCAAGCTTCCTTCCATCTGTTGAGATATGTTAAAGGATCTATTGGTGTTAGCCTACATTTTTCCTGTTCAGAATAGTTTTACTATCATTGCTTATTTAGATGCGGACTAGGGATCATCCACATTTGATAGAAAATCCTTGTCTGGGTTTTGTATCTTCCTTGGCAATGCTCTAGTAACTTGGAAGTCTAAAAAACAATCCACGGTTAGTACTTCAACGACTGAAGCGGAATATCGAAATCTTGCTGCTCTATCTAAGGAATTGTTATGGACATCCTATATTCTTAGGATCTTCGGGTGCCTTGTTCTCTTCCCATTGAGGTGTTTTGTGATAACAAGTCCACCATTCAGATTGCAAGAAACCCATGTCTTCATGGATGAACAAAACACATCGATATTGATGTTCATTTTGTTCGTGATCTTATTTCTCGTGGTTTTCTGAATGTCCTTCATATTCCTTCTGATCAACAAGTTGCAGATTTATTTACTAAACAATCTTCTCATGTTTCTTTTTCTAGTTTGATGTCCAAGTTGGGCCTCTCTATGGCACCAACTTGAGGGGGGATGTTGAATATATTATATTTTATTAGCTGCTAGCTGTATTGTATACGTGTGCTGTTATTATTGGGTGGAATAATTTTTGTTGCCAATCTTTTTGTTACATATTAAAAAGATTGAACAGATACATGTAGAATAGAAAACAGAAATAGAAATGAATATTCTTTCCAGTTTCTTTCTTTACTGTTCGTATTTTGTGTTCGAGGTTTGAGATCTAGGATTGAAGGATTCTTCAATATTTCACATATTAACTATTTTAATGGTTTGATCACGGTTAGATATGATTGGATAATGATGCGATTGATTTTAAAATTAATGATAGAACCATAAAATTTCTGTCTTTGTTGACATTCTTTAGCGTTTTTCTTATACACTTACATTATTCTATATATTGAAACTATATTTATGAATTCATCAAGGTGCTCTTGCACTTGAGAAGTTTATCTGGGGGCATTACGTTGTCTCTAAAAACTTTAGATGGTCAAAAATCGCATAACTGAAAGGACATATATGGAATTGGGGACAGAAAACTAGCATGTAGCAACGAGACTCACGAAGTTATTATTTTAAAAAATATTGTAGAAAAATGAATGTAAGTAAAGTAAAAATAAATTGATGCATATTACACACTCACGTGTAACACTCATAAGTAATTTTCTACTAAGTAGTTATATAGATGGTAGTTACTTTAGAAATTATCTTTTGTAACATCAATGTATAAAAATATAAATAATAATAATCTATTACGTGTATATACATGTATTGTGGGAAACTCATTTGTTGAAACATAAATAAAATAGTGTCATAAAAATAGCATCATGGAGACAGCAAATTCTTATCTCTATGCTGTGTACCAATATTTTTTCCGTTTGAAGTTGCATCGCATTGATTTCTAATAACAAAAGAAGCACGTGGACAAAATAGGGTTTCGAAGAAATTCATGTTAGTGCATGCACTTAAGATGGATCAATACACAACTTTAACTCTGCGGCTGCTTTCTTAGTTCTTTCTAGTAATAATCTTCAAATATCTGTTACGTTTCATGAATATGACAAGATGTCATTTTACATAGACTAAGGAAGTTCTATAACATCTACAACGCTGTTAAGCTGCGAATCGTCCCACATCTTTTCTTTCCGTTATTATTCTTCGTTAACATTTAAACAAACGCAAAAAATGGGGACAAGGTTTAGAATCTTGTTTCAATATAGCCAATGTGTCTGACATGCTTAATAACGAACTAATATCATCGTCAAAGCCGTTAACCTCTAATAACAATACACAAGATATATATAATAATTTATTTGGTTCGTTATGTCGATGAATTTCCTTGATCAAGTCCTTGTGCCTGATCTAACACACAAGAGTTGGACGATAGAGTCCGTTTGGATTAATTGTTTTTTATCGGTATCTATATTGGTATATGTATCATATTTTTTATATTAGTATTTAATTTGTTTGATCAGTTTATGAGTAAAAATATCTATTCTTCATCGATATCTATTTTTGATAAACAGTCTATTTGAAAAAATAAAGCAAAAAGACAGAATAACGAAAAACAAACAGGCTAATATAATATTATTTAAAGTGGAAATTCATTTTATTGTCAAGCATATAATTGCAATATCTAAATATTAAATATTTTAAATTAAATTAATTAAACTTACATGTATTATACTTCTAATAATTACCTGCTACCTCCAATATATCATGTTGATAATCATGTCATAATACTCACTATTTTCACCATTATTTCTGCCAACTGCTCCATCTATTATATCACTTATTACAAGCTTACCATATTTTTCTTGATGCTATTATAATATCTCCCCATGATCATCAACTGGTAGCTATCATACGCCTGTATGTCATGTATAATAGCTTTTTTGTTTTAAAAATAAGAGACGCCATTCAAAGGAACGTAATTTGAGGATTCCACAAAATTTATAAATACTGTGATACAACACAAGGACGAAACAAGCAAAATCCATCAACTAAGAATACAGATACAGTACAAGGACAAAACAGGAAACATCCTCTACTGATATGGCACAAGGACAAAACAGACAACATCCATCATGGATGCAAGATTACGGGTCTGTTTGTTTTGGTTTTTTTTTCGACAGATATAGACACTTTTTCAAACTTTTTGCTAATAAATTATTTATCAAAAAATAGATATAGATAAAAAAAAAAAGTTGACAGTTCTCATCAAAAGATCAAATATAACAAATATAGATAAAATTTAGATGCAGATCGGATATATTTACACATATCATTTTAAAAAAGATACAGATATAGATGAAAAACAGACAATCCAAACAGACCATACATAACAAATTAGGAAACATAGCTATCATAAATAATAGAATAGCGTTGTAAAGGAAACATAGCTATCATGATCTATACATGCTAAGAATATATACATTTGATGTACATGTACTATTATAAAAGGGGAAATAAGATTAACAAAGGGGTATGATTTGTGCTCCCTAAGAAATTGCATTTTGGAGCCTGTGAAAGCTTGAATCTCCACATTTACCTACAAAACAATAGAGGTTGTGAGAGTTTTTCTGCGATTAGGGTTTTGAAATTCAGAGAGCAAAAGAAGGCGAGTTGAGAGAGTATACCGAAGAAGTGTAGAAGACGACTAGGCATTTGCTAGGGTTTATTATTTTCTAAAAAAGTTCAACAGATTTGGGCGAGTAGGTGGAAAGGTCGAATCATTTGGTGCTATCGTTTCCATGCCTCCTATTACAAGATCTCAAGACCATATGGGTGTAGAAATTTTAAAAAATTCTTTGACTACCATACAAGAATCATTATGCCAATCGAATTCTAGGATTGAAAAATTTGAATTAACGTAGAATATGACACAACATATTCACGAGGGACTTAAGGATCATGATTCATCATCTCCTTTTCAAATGCAAACTTCTAGAATTTGCTTAAAGGAATCAAACATGAAATTCTAAATTTTCTAGCCTTGACGTTTTGGGGTGGCTTTTCAAACTTGACCAGTTTTTTCTTTATCATCACACACCAGATGAACAAAGAATAACCATAGCACCCTTCGCTTTAGGAAGATGCCCTTACATGGTATAAATGGTTGTATCTAAATAAACAACTCAGTTCTTGGACAAATTTTTGTGAAGCATTAACAAAAAGATTTGGCCCTTCGGGCTATGAAGATGTACAAGGATTATTATCCAAACTAACTCAAACTTCATCAGTGGCTCATTATCAATCCTAATTTGAGCAACTATTCAATAGAACTATTGGATTATCATAATCTTTTTTGCTAATTTCTCTATTTCAGATTAAAACCCACAATCCGCAGGAACTACAAATAGCCCAACCAAAAAATTTAATGGATGCAATCTAGCTTGCCCGATTACATGAAGATAAAATTAATGATCAGTCACGTACCTTTTAGCCTTTTAGAGCTCTTTTGCTCTTTGTACATCAACCAATGCCTTACAATTCAACAAATCCTTCTCCTCAAATGTACAGAACACAGATCAGTCAGTTACAAATCAATCCACTCAAGGTAAAACTTTACCTATTAAAAGATTGACTCCTACAGAAATGCAAGTACATAGACAAAGGGTTATGCTATAGTTGCGATGAAAATTTCATAAGAATCACAAATGTAAAGCCAAATTTCTTTTATTGTTATCTAACCAAGATGCTACTGATGATACTTTTCTCTTTTCGCACATGCCTAAATTGAATAGTGATAGTGAAGAGTTAACTGGCACAATCAGTTATCATGCTCTCACTGGAGATATTGTTCCTCGAACCCTTAAATTTCAAGGAACCATTAATTCTAAACCATTGTCAATTTAGTAGATTCGGGTAGCACTCATAATTTCTTGCAACCCCGATTCGCTAAGTTTTGGGTCTAGCTATTGAACCATTTCTCAGTTTCAAGTGATGATAGGGAATGTACATCAATTGCAATGTGCTAGATTATGCAAAAATGTGTGTGTAACTATTCAAGGCTTCAGTTTTTTGGACACATTTTATATTATGGATATTCAAGGTGTAGAGTTGGTTTTAGGGATTCAATGGTTACAAGTCTTGGGACCTGTTACTATTGATTACACTAATTTTCTCATGACTTTCATGTATAATGGCTCTACTATTACTTTGGCTAGGAATAGGGCTCTGATGCTCAACTTATCTCTCATCAGCAATTGAGACGGCTTATTCAAATAGATGTTGTAGTATCATGTTACCAACTATTGGCTCAGAATGGTGAAGTTACATCGAACACCACCAACAACCCATCATTAGATGATGTATTGGGCAGATTTTCTCAATTATTTGAGCCACCTTCATCCTTACCACCAATGAGATATTCAACACCAAATTCACCTAGTGAATGGTATGCAAGCAATTACTGTCAAGCCCTATCGATAACCTCATTTCCAAAAGGAGGAGAATGAAAAACAAGTTTATGATATGTTGGCACAAGGGCTCATACAGCATAGTACTAGTCCTTTTTCCTTTCTAGTTCTTTTGGTTAAGAAAAAAGATGGCACATGAGATTTTATGTGGATTATCGTGCTCTTAACCAAGCCACTATTAAGGATTAATTTCCCATTCCCACCATTGATAAGCTACTTGATGAATTACATGATGCATGTATCTTTTCTAAGTTGGATCTCAGAGCAGGTTATCAACAGATTCATATGGATCCTAAGGATGTTTCAAAGACCACATTTCGTACCATGATGGCTACTATGAATTTCTAGTAATGCCATTTGGGTTAAGCAATGCCCCTGCCACTTTTCAAGCTATAATGACTAGAATTTTCAAACCGTATATGAGAAAATTCACCATAGTCTTTTTCGATGATATAGTAGTATACAGTAGGTCTTTGGAGCTACATGTAGCGCATTTAGAGATAATGTTAACTATATTAAGAGATAACATTTTTTTTCTAAAACAATCTAAATGCGCTTTTGGCCAAGACTCTACTGAGTACTTAGGCCATATTGTATCAGTAAAAGGAGTTCAACCAGAGCCAGCTAAAGTAGATGCAGTTAAAAGGTGGCCTATTCCAACTTCTTTGAAACAGTTAAGAGGTTTCTTAGGCTTCTCTAGCTACTAAAGAAGGTTCATCAAATCACATGCCTCTTTAGCATCTCCTCTTGTTGATTTATTAAAAAAAGATTCTTTTAAGTGGTCAGATGAAGCTCAAAAAGATTTTGATGCTTTAAAACAAGCATTAACAAAGCTCATATTTTAAAACTGCCTAATTTTCGGAAACAATTTATAGTCGAGATAGATGTTTCAGGGTCAGGTATAGGATCTCTCTTTCTACAAGATAACATGCCATTTCTTATTTCAGTAAGAAGCTTCCACTTCATTTAATATAAGCTTAGCATATGTGCGTGAATTACATGTTGTGGTGCAAGTATAAGAAAATGGAGACAATACCTTTTGGGGGCTTACTTGTTATTAGAATCGATCACAAAAGTTTGAAGGACTGTTCACAGGTAATCCAAACCCCTGAAAAACATAATTAGTTATCAAAGCTAATGGGATTTGATTACTCTATAGTATAAAAAGGGACAAGATAATATAGTGGCCAAATGTTTTATCACGCAAATATGAAGACTTGTTCATTACTTGGCATTTTCCATGACACTTTTCTATATTGGATGAATTAAAGGGTAAAATATACATATTACTTGCTTTTGTAGCCATTTGTACCAAGCTTAAAGAAGCACAACCATTGAAGGGGCCACTGTATTGGAAGAATGGTTTATTATATGGTTTAGAGACTATTTTTAGTGCCAACTTCAAAAGTGATTCTTCACTTCTTAAGGAATTTGACTCTATTCTTGCTGGTACATTTTTGGGATCTTAAAGACATACATACGGTGATCAAACCAATTTTACTAGGAGGCATGAAACAAGATGTGGAATTTGTGTTCGAAGGTTCTTGAGTTGTCAACAAACCAAATACTCTACTAGACATAGCTGGTTTATTTAGCACCTTTACCTATTCCCAATTAGATCTGGGATAACATCTCTATGGATTTTATTACATCATTGCCTCCATCACAAGGACACTCTGTTATTTTAGTAGTGGAAGATAGACTCACCAAGTATTGTCACTTGGAAGCCTTAGGAACACACTACAATGCAACACAGATGGCTCAATTGTTTGTCTAAATTGTAGTTAAACTACATGGTTTTCCAAGGATATAGTTTCCAATCGAGATACAGTTTTTGTAAGCAAATTTTGGCAACAGCTCTTTAAATTAATTGGCATCACTTTATGTATGAGTAGTTTATCATTCACAAATGATGGCTAAACAAAAGTTTTAAATCGAGTGTTGCTACATATTTACGCAGCTTTGTTATGGACAGAACTGACGATTAGGTAAAGCTTTTACCTTAGGCAGAATTGGCATATAATACCTCTTATCATGAAGGACCTAAGGCCATCCTTTTGAATTGGTATATAGCCGAAAACCACCCACCATTCCCATGTATATTCAGGGTGACTCAAATTTGAAGGTAGTGGAATCTGACCTGTTAACAAGAGATGAAGCACTCAATCAGTTGCGTGAAAATTTACACAAAGTCAGCATTGCATGAAACAACAAGCAGATAAGAATCGCTTAGATATGCAATTTAACAAAGGTGACTAGGTTTTTGTTATTACAATCATACAAATAAGTATCACTAACTGGTGGCTTTCACAAGCTTTCAAAATGTTTTTATGATCCTTTCAAAATCCTCAAAAAATTATCCTTGTGGCCTATGTATTACAAACTACCTGAGTATTTTAAGATTCACAATGTTTCATGTTTCAATCTGAAACCAGCTTATGGTTCCATTATTTCATCTTTGGATCTACCTTCTACATCATTTCATAGCCACCCTATTCTGGTTCCTTTAGCAATGATGATTCTAGGGATATTATTTGAGAAAACCAGCATATTTATCAACTTTTAGTTCAATGGCAAGGATTACCTATTGAAGATTCTGGTTGGGAAGAATTAATAGTTTTTAAACAACTCTATCCATCTTCAACCTTGAGGACAAGGTTGTTTTTCAGTTGCGGAGACTACTGATATAGCACAAGGACGAACAAGCAAAATCCATCTACGGAGATTACCGATACAACACAAGGACGAAACATGAAACATCCATCTACTAATACAACATAAGGATGAAACATGCAACATCTATCATGGATGCAAGATTACATAACAAATTAGGAAACATAATTGTCATAAATAATAGAATAACATTGTAAATGAAACATAGCTGTCATGATTTGTACATGCTAAGAATAGACACATTTGATGTACATGCACTATTTAAAAAGGGGAAATAAGATTAACGAAGGGGTTGATTTGTACTTCCCAAGAAATGCATTTTGGAGCCTGTGGAAGCTTGAATCTCCACATTTACTTGCAAAACAATAAAGGTTGTGAGAGTTTTTAGCAATTAGGGTTTTGAAATTCAGAGATTGAGAGAGCATACTAGAGAAGTGTAGAAGACGACTAGGTATTTGCTAGAGTTTATTATTTTCTAAAAAAGTTCAACAAATCTAGGCCGAGTAGGTGGAAAGGCCCTATCATACTGATACTTTTTTTTTACAATTTGAATTTTTGTTCGTCCATTATACGCAATTTTCAAAGAGTTGACTACGATTGACAAAGTATAATAGCTTTTAGTTCACTTCCCACAAATGTTAATTTTAAGAGGTTTTATGTCTCATACATAATTTTGTTTTGAATCTTTTTATTAACTTTTTAACATATAATGTTATAAAAAATCTATAACATCAAAATGAATATATATCTTTGTCTGGGATTAAAAGGTGTATTTACTATGTTCTAGTTGTTAGGTTGAGATGATGGACATATTTGAGCCATCAAGAATGGGAACCCTCGTGCCTTCAAATAGTTCTATTTCAATGTGTAACAAGTTGTATAATTTGTTAAAGAGAAAGTTTTAAGGATATTGACGGTTCGTTTGGTTCATTAGAATGAAATAATACCGGAAAAGAATAGCAATTATTTATGTTATAATTAGGGATATTTTCAGAACAAAATATTTTTTTTGGTTAAGAATAACTAATGAAAGAAATGGGGACTCCTTATCTATTCCGCATCATATGCACTAGATATTCCTTTGATAGAATTTTTAGCAAACCAAACAAAAGAATGGATATTGCGTAAGAATAAAATTGGAATACTGGTTTCATTCCATTCAACCAAGCATAATGTGAACGCATTGGTTGGCGCCAAAAAGAGGGTCTCTTTTCTTTTTCTTTTTTTTTTTATTTTGTTTTGAAAAGATAGTTTATTATATGCTATAAAATTTGAACTCTTGAATTTGCAGTATATATATGTAGCAAAATAACAATCCTGCAGATTTTAAACGGACAAAAACATGGTTTATTGTTGATATGATCTATGCAAATGGCGGATTGAAGTAGAAGGAAAAATATTGCATTATCCGTTAAACTTGGATAAAAGAAAAACATTTACAAAGTATAGGATAATCATAATCCTTTTTGTTTTTTCGGCCATGATAAGATAATCACAATCTAAAGGACTTTTTTTATTGTCATGTAAAGTTTTCATTTCATAATCATAAAGAAACAAAAACATTCTGGTACTACGCTACATTCGAGGTAAATGAAGAAAGCAATAAGACAAAATAGGGTAGCAACTAAATGCAAACACACCTGCAACTATATATTGATTTCTCCAAACACTCTCGCCACATTCACAGAAACGATCCTTCATTTTTCATCTTCATTCTCAAAATCTGTAAAAAGAAGAGAAAAATATATACATTGGTCATTACTTAACGCTGTGTCCCTTCTTTTTACTACAAACTTTCTCTCCATACAACACCACCCATTTCAAAATCTTTCTTTGAAGTTTCTGTCTCTCTCTTTCTCCCCGAGTCCCAATTCCCAAGAGGGAGGGGAGAGAGAGTAAAAGCTATTACATGCATTAATTTTTCGAACCAAACTTTAAATTTTTGTTTATTTTAGTTTGGTCTCCTTTTATATAACTTTGTGGGGGTACTTTGGGGCAGTGTACATCTATAATAAGATACACAATGAGCCTACAACACCTTTCATTTCAAGACACGGATAGTCTTATGATGCCTCTGCCCCGTCCTCGTCCCGCTTTTCGATTGTCTCTTTCCTCCATGTTTCCTGACATGGGTTTGAACCGAACCAAAATTCCTGATGTAGGTATCACCTTTTCAATTCACCGTTGAGGAAACAAAATAAAGCATACAAGGTCAGTAGACCATCAAGTTGTGATCACAATGATGCGTGTGGAAAGTCAATGAAGAATAATAATGAGAAAAAGGGTATAGATTTGAATGTAGCGAGTGCAGAAGAAGAGGTCCACGAGTGTGTTATTGTCGGTAATAGGGAAGAAGATAATGGAAAAGCAGGACAGGCTAAGTCATGCGTAAGAGGGCATTGGAGGCCAGCTGAAGATGCTAAACTAAAGGAGCTTGTAGCACAATATGGCCCTCAAAATTGGAATTTGATTGCCGAGCACCTTCAAGGAAGATCAGGTAAAAAAAATAACGAAAGTCAGAAAATTATTCTTTATTTTATTTTATTTTATTTTTACCATGATCACAAGAGATTATCTATCCCCCATGACCTTTATTTTGTTTTATTTTTACAAAAAATATGTTCCATCGGTGGCTTAAGTTTGATATTAGAAAATTACTCTTAAGAAGTGATGGTTATTTTGGTTTTTTAATATCCTGTATTCGGTTGTGAAAGAATTTTGAGTTGAGGAAACTTATGGGCAATAATATACAGGAAAGAGTTGCAGATTAAGATGGTTCAACCAGCTAGATCCAAGAATAAACAGGAAAGCTTTAGTGAGGAAGAAGAAGAGAGACTTTTAGCTGCTCATAGACTTTATGGCAACAAATGGGCTTTGATTGCAAGACTGTTTCCTGGAAGGATGATAATGCGTGAAGAATCATTGGCATGTGATCATGGCTAGAAAACAAAGGGAGCAATCCAACTCTTGCAGGAAGAGAAAAATCCCCCTCCTAATGCTCAACTTCAACTTCAAGCTAAAGCATTTGATATGGCATCACCAAAGCTAATTGTGTCTAGTGAATCAACCATCTCTAGCGTAAGGATGGATCCGTTGTCTCAACTTCCGCTGATCTTTCCCTTACCCCATCTTCAGCTAGAGCACACCCTCCGTTCTTCACCACTGCAAATCACTTCACCACCTCCAATCCATTGACCAATCACTCTGTAAGTTCGTCAGTATTATTGCCTAGTAACTTCAAGCAATTTAAGTTTATTCCTGTGAATTCTTTGTATTTCTTCCTCTCTTTTGCTGTGTTCAATTGATTAGATGATGGACCAGGCTTTCGTCCATATATTAAAAAGGATATTTTGCATGTGATGTAAGAGGTGGTTCATGGATGCAAAGTTCTATAATTGTTCTCTCGGACCAAAAACAAGTATCAGGTTGTGCCCCATTGGTTAATAATCATTTGTTTTGATTCCATCCGGTTCCTATATTGTAGGGTGATAGACTTGGAACTAGGATGCGTTGAGTTTGTTGGTTTGACATTAATTTGATATCTATTTTAATCAAACTATTTGTTAAATATAGATATAGATGAAAAATATATATTTTTACTTATAAATAAACTACACGGATTAGATACAAATAAGATAAAAATAAAATATAAATAAATATTAAATACAGATAAAATATAAATGAAAAACAGACAGTAATTCCATTGACAACTAATTCTATAATTTCAACTATATTGTCTTGTTACTTAAAGCGATTCAAGTCTCTTTGTGAAAATTCTTCGTATTATTATATTCTGTTCAAGTTTATTGCAATTCACTAACGTGATGGATCAGGCAGTCATAGGTTAGAGACTCAAAACAATTGTTTTGCATGTTATGTAAAAAGTTAATCATGGAGACAATATTATAGATATGTTCTTGGACCAAAAATAATCATTAGGCTGTTTGCTGTTGATTTTATCCATTTTGGCTTCAGACCATCGTTTCTTAAACGAGATGGCGATAGATTCTGATTTTCGAAACAAAATAATCTGATAGGTGGTTTTTGTATTTATTTGATTATTTGACAAACGGAATGAAAGTAAAAATATTAACCATGAAGCAATCTTGTTTTTTTTTTTTTTTTCTCTCTGTATCTTTGAACTCACCATGCCCACACTTTTGTATTTCAGATCCATCTGCTAAGAAAGTTGCAATCAGTTTCTTCGAGATGCAGCTATTAAGTGTCCTAAGCCAATGGAAACAGTTCCTTCTTCAAATTCTGACTCAACCTCAGATGCCTCAGCACCTGAATCCATAGTCACCAGCATGACCACTTCCTCGGGGGACAACGAAAATGGATTTGAGAAAATCAACACCGTAAACTTTATCGATTTCCTTGGAGTAGGGGCTACTTGAATCATGAATATGCAATTGTTTTCATTTATTATTAATATTATTTTTTTTTCTGTTTTCTATTCTTTTTTTCTTTGTTCTTCTTTTGAAAGGTATTATTGGTATTGTATCAGCCCATAAACAAAGAGAGGACTCAATTAGCCCATTACACAACTTAATGGGCTAATTGAGTTCTATCTTTGAAAAAAGAAATGAGAAATGGGCAGGGAATGTTATTTTATTATAAGTGATTCCAGTTTTCAACTTCTAGTGCCCTGTAATTTTTGGCACACATAGGCTTAACATTGTTATGGTCCCTGTTCGTTGCTTGTCACTTGTTGATCCAATAAAGCTGTCAAGAATGTCTGCCCTTATTACATAATCATTTCTCTTTTATCTTTTGTTGCCATTGTTAATTGTATGGTTGTTTATGATACCATTTAAAAAAAAAAAAAAACATTATCCGTAAAACTTAAGTTGATGCATTGATTTACAGCTATCGCCTACCCATATGATAGAACGAATTTTCGAAATAAACCAAAACTGAAGTATATGTTCATGTATACTTGGCTAAAAGATTAGTCCGTAAATTCTGATACATTGGGCCTTAGAAAAAATTCATCTTAAATATTAGGTTGCATTGTATATTTTAGGAGGGATAAGGTCCATAGTTTGCAGACTAGATGAACGAACTCATAGCTGGTGTAATTCCTAAAAACTAAATGGAAGCCTATAACTTGAATATACCTAGAAACAGCCTATAATGGTAGGTTTCCTAAGTTATCCAGTATCCTAATCGGTTCATTATGAGCCATCTTAGGATAGAACACTCTAATCTTTGCACCCTAAATCTTGTCATATGCTCATAAATCATCCAAACAACAATCGATATCAAGTTTAATCCAATGTAAAATGACAAAACGTTAATACTTCATGATATCATATGAAGACAACACCTGGCTTTCAATAGTCATTTAATATATAAATTCTACTAACTATAGGTCCAAAATCATGAAGAGAAAATAGAACAATGGAATCTAAATGGAATCGCCACCATGTCCGTCACAACCTCATCCTATATCTAGCGGACGTATGGAATGACTTATATAGGAGACTTTTTTAAAAAATAAATAATTTTTAGAAGTTATTTACCGCCAGCTAAGATTGGAAGAAAAATAGTTAGGATCAATGAAAAAAACAATTAAAAAAAAAAGAATTTCATGAGTTTGTGATTATTTATTAAAACCTTATGATTACCACATGATGTAGAAAGATTTAAGGTTTTACCACAAATTATTGACTTGTGTACGAATATCGGAATATTCTTTAAATACCTATTGATTCTGTGAATACTTGGTAAATGATATCTAAGATTTGAAAATTATATAAAATTCAAAATTTTGAGAAGGAAATGAGCAAATGCGGCTTAAAATTGTACTACTCATGATAACTTAATGTTCTTTTATCATGAGGCATATATATATATATATATATATGTGAGCTAAAAAACTATCAAAAATAAAATACAAAAACTACAAAAAATAGTAACGCACTAAAAACTCAATGACATACTGCAAACGAAAGGACAATTACAATGCTACTACGAGAGTGTCTATTAAGGTTGGGCAAAAAAACCAACCGGACCGAACCAATCTGTAATCAAACCAAACAAATCGAAAATATGGTTTTTTTTAACAATTTGTTTTAAAAATTTCCAATATGAGTCAATCCATAAAGCCGAACCAAACCGTTTTAAAAAAATAATATATTACTTGTAAGTTATAACTATAGATTTTTTTATGACAATTGATTAAAAGTCTATATGGTCATATGTTTTTATTTGTTATTTTTATTGGAAAATATTAATTAAAATCAATTTGTTCATTTTTAAATTTGTTTTTTAGGCTCATGACATATTTTTTTGTTGATGATGAACTATTGTTTTTTTTTATAGTTTTTAATTTTATAAAGCATGAAATTTATTTATTTAGTATAAACTCTTATTATGTATTTATGGTTTAATATATTTTGTTATTGGATTATTTTATTCGTCGATAAATTTTGTTGATAGATGATTTTTTTTTTTGCTAAATTTGTTGGTAAATTGATTGATTTGATAGTTATTAAAAATTATAGATTATGACTTATTATGCATTGGTTAGTAAATATATTTTATTAGTGGATTTGATATATAGAGAGGTATAGATTAAAAGTATGATAAATTCATAAAGTATTTTATCATGGTTTATAATATAAATTTTATAAAATGATATAAACATTCAACAATCTAGACAAATGTAAAAAAACTATAATAAAGAAAATTTTTAGTTAGAATTTGATTTAATCCATAATCCAAACCGTTATTTAATTGTATAAAAAATTTCTAATCCGAACTAAAACGTTACTTAATGGTTTGGCTGGGATGGATGGAACAAAAACCAAACCGTAAATTATGATTTGGTTTGTTTTTAGGAAAAATCGAATCAAACTGATCCGTACCCATCTGTAGTGTCTACTAGAATCTATAATAAATATAAAACTTACCCAAAATAGAAAAATTACTCGTTTGTGGGCCTAAATGAAGGAATTTAACCTAAAATTGACATTACTCACCGCCAAAATGATGACATTTTCATACCATTGGCTTGTTTCCTTTAAGACAGCGACTTAAAATCATGAAACTATAATTGACTTACTGTTCACCATTGCTTCCACTCATCATCCTCCTAAGGTAGATAGAATTTGCCATCGAATTATCTTTGTCTAAGTTTTCACTAGTGTAAGGAATATGGTGTTTCACATTGAACACATATACAATCCAAACGTGGCTATGTAGCTTCAAACGGTATGCATTCGGGTATATTTTATCTATGATCTCCACTAGTCCAATCTTCCTCATAAGCAGTTTGTTATACTCACCAGCACAAAATCTATTTGTACTAAGGATGACGCAAACATAATCTCTTACATCAAACTCCACGTGCCACTGCTTTCTGTCAGTAACTTCTTTATGTAGCCTTTTCCAAATTGTCATATGTAGTCTTATGAATTCCCCATAGGCTATGGACAAAGTCTTCTATTTGCTAGTGATGTGCCCTAGGCCATATAGATACTATTTAATTATCTATTGTTCTTTATAAGATTAAGATTAATAATAATTATTAATTACAATCATTATTTTACAAGAAGTGTGTCATTTGGAATTCCTAATAACTTATGTGTATCTTTTAGAATTCCTAATAACCTTGAAATCCCTAATAAAATTAGGGAAGTTGACTATGACACAGTTTTTATAAATAGAATATGGTGATCTTCCCTAGGGTTTCAACAGACACTTGCCGTCACATTAGAATTACAAAGAAACTTTGTAACTTAAAAGAGAGAGACTCTATTGAGAGAGATTCCCAAAGATTTAGAATTGGTCCAACGTGCTAGCACACAATCAGAGATCTAATTGGAAATTCATTCATGTGGATACAGTAGAGGTGTTTGCATTTGCAACATTTTAGATCCGAATTTTCAAATTCTAAAGCATTAAAAAGGTAATTCGATATGCTCTAATTTGATTGAATTGCAAGTTGTGGAGGCCTTCTTTGGGCAATTAGGGATCTTATGACTTAGATCGCCACAAAAATAGCACTTGTTTTGTAACAGGGGGCATCTTTTCAGATAATGTGCTTTCTTGCACTTCCAATAAGTCACTGTTGCCTTTGAGACATCCTTTCGCTCACTAACATTTCCTTTGAAGTAGCTGACAGGTTTAAACCTTTTAGAGGAGAAATTAGAGCTTATCCCAACTTGAAATTTCTTGCCAAAAACAAATACTTTCTTCTCGGAAGCTCTAGCCTTTCTTTTCTTGGCTTATAATTGCTCATTTTACCAATTCTTTGAAGGTGCGGATGTCAAACTCTTCCAACCTCATTCTCAATTCCTGATCAAGTCCATTCAGAAACACTTACCGCTTCAATTCCTCACTGTACTTGTAGGAATCGAGGGCATACTGTAGAAGTCTACTGAATTCCATCTCATATTCCTCTATACTCCTTTCCTTTTGAGATATGTGCAAGAAGTCAGCACTATGTCTCACTCTCAAGCTTCTTGGAAAGTAGTTCTCTAAAAACTCATTCCAGAACATGTCCCAAGTGATAGGTGGTGGCAACTCTCGTCTTTTTTACTTCCACCAGATCCTGACATTAAATCTCAGCATATATGTGCCATAACTTAGATGGAGGTGATGGGGTACTTCATAAGCATCAAAAAATCATTTTATCTGCATAAGCCAAACTTCGGCTTCATTTGGTTTCTAAAGGCTTCGTCAAAGTAGTGGTTGCTCTTGATGAAATCGGCATGTTCATATTTTTTTTATTGTACTAACACATTCAAAAGTTGTGTTAGTTTACCGAGCATAGCTCGTAAGTCACCTTATGGGTTTGGAGGCAAAACCATCGGAGGTGTTTCTTGTTGATTTGCTTCATTTGGTAGATCATTTGATGCATGTCTTTCCTTTGCACGTCCTCGTTGGCTATTTAAATTTTTCGTTACATGAGTTTTAATTACCAAGTCCTTTTAAACATTGAGTCACGGAAATTATGAAAATTTTAGAAATTCTAACATGATAGAAAGTATATGAAAATCACAAAAGAAGTTTAAATAATCAAATAAGGAAATTAGAATTGTTCAAATCAGAAATACTTCATTAAATCGAAAAAATCCAAGGGTACAAGATCCGTACATAGAAGAAATCAGTAACAAAGCTTACAATAAAATCACAAAACATAACAACATTAAACACCTTTCTGAAAACATAAGATAAATTTCTAATTGATCCTATAACCTAGGTCGATCTTGTTACAAAATTTGATTTGGACTTT
Source organism: Combretum micranthum (assembly GCA_024138025.1). Classification (NCBI taxonomy): domain Eukaryota; kingdom Viridiplantae; phylum Streptophyta; class Magnoliopsida; order Myrtales; family Combretaceae; genus Combretum; species Combretum micranthum. The sequence goes on along the minus strand of JAMXBD010003141.1, from coordinate 11,053 downwards.
TGAGATGTACTCGGATAGTTACTTCATTCCTTTATTCCTCCTTCATCTTTCTTCAATCAACTTTCATGGGGAGGGGTCCATGCCATGGTGATCAGGGCTAGGAGTCATCCTGGGCCTCTTTGCTACAAATTGCCTTAAGTAGCTTCATACCTCATCCTCTTTCTCTTATTGGAGAGATGGACCCGTGATGTGCCAGGTTCTCCTTGCTCATGGGCTCTTTTTGGTGCATGTCCTTCATCAGATTCCATCATCATCACATCATTGGTTTGTTCTCTCAGCATGGGGTACGAGATTGGCTTCTACTTGGGCCATTTGTATTCGAAGTTAAGTCGGCATGCCATTTGAAATTATGGTTAACTGCATAGGGGTTGGAGGGGTCTTCTCAAAGGTGATTTGTTTGCAACACCATAGGTTCCGCTTCCTAACCTTCTTCTTCATCCTCTTGTAGATCCTCCTCTTCTTCTTCCATTCCTTCCATGTTTCCTTCCAATCCTTCATCTTCACCCGTATCTTCATCTTGTGGTTTTCTCGGGTTGGCTCATCGGGATGTGGTAGCATATTTCAACATACTCCATACCAATAGAAATAGGACTCTTCATCAGCTCGGCCCCATTCAGTATGGTCGGTGAGCTCATCATGGGCATAAATGTACACTGGGCCTATAGAGTTCCAAGTTCTAAAGTTAGGAAAAATAAGGCGTCCATCATTTCAGAAGATAAACGTGGCCTCTTTAGCTACTTAATTTTTATCTACCCATTTATTTTTCTAGATTCATTCCTATTACCTTATTCCTTTAACCTTATTACTCTGATACCAACTTAAATTGTCACACCCTAAAGGGTACCCTAAACGTGATAGTCCGCCAATATAATATCAAGACTTAAGATTGACTACCTTAGTCACGCGAAAGTTTCGGTATTATATGTAAAGCGTACAATACGGTAATAGGAGATGCCAATGGGAAGTGTGTTTTAAGCAAGTAATAATGAACAAACAAGAATCTAGAAAAAAAGTTAACCTAAAAATAACATTTAATAGTCCATTGCATAAGTCCTAGGGGTATTCCCCTACTAATCTCCAAGGATTCTATAAAAGTTACTAGTCTTTACAAAATAACTTAAATACTTCATCAAAATTTTTAAAGGAAGTCTATTCTAAATCTTCAAGTAGATTTCCTCCAAAAGCTCCCAAAAAGAAGACTTACTCGGATATGAAAGCCTTGGATAAAGGAACAAATGGTCCTGTGTAAAAAAATCTATAGGGGTGTAAGCTTTACGAGCTTAATGAGAACATTCTCGATTTACATGCTCGAAACAAAGATAACAACCAAGTTTATTTATACAAGCAAATGAAATGCAACAAACATGTGAGTATACGATATATGGTTTTTTAGGAACTATATGTTGAATGAATTTACGTCCTTCATTCGAGGTTAGGTATTTCGGCCAATTACAGCAAAAAATTTTAACAAAACCATTTTTATAGTTCTTACTAGCTACTATTCACCACCAAAAACATATAGATCTTACCGGCTCTTACTCGCCATCAATTTATGTAGTTCTTCTCGACTCCTACTCGCCACATGCAGACACTATTGGTTATGCCAACCACCACTATCACACACTTGTCCCACCAATTGTATAATAGCGAATGTAATGTGACTCAACTCGTGAAGTGCATGCATCAAATTTTATTTAGAGTCTAGCTATTTAATTTCAATTTCTTGCAAGTGATCAACCAATTTTAGACACTTCAACATGCTTGTAGAACATATAATTTATTATATGCAATTCATGGCTCGATATAATTAAGGTTCTTTCACCAGCATTAGAAGTCACATGCACTTTTCATTTTATCTTTTTCCTTTATCTAGTGCTACTATACTACAAACACAATCATAAGTATGACAAACAAGGAAAGTAGACTCACTCGGCCATGGCTTGACGATACTTCCTTAATCGAAATAGTCTTTAGGGTAGTACACGTTGTCTTCCTCATTTCCTAAACAAAGGAAATACACAAAATGAGTATCCCATAGAATTTCTAATCAAATTTTCTAATTCTATTTTCTAGTTGCAATAAAATTTGTATTGGTGAAAATTCAACCTTAAAATTGCTATAACTTGCTCATTTTAACTTGGAATTTTGCATATTATATATCGTTTTCTACCTACTCAAAAAGATATATCCATTTATAAGGTTATTTTTATCATAAAAAATTGGTTGGGTCCTAAAACAGCAAGATATAGATTCACCATGAAAATCCCAACTTATAAAACACAAGTTTTTAAACTTTTCTTGATCCAAAATTTTTTGTACAAAAATATAGATATTTGTATAATTTAAAAATCCTTTTACTATATATATTCATATTGTATGCATGAATTTAGTGATGTTGTTCAATAATGATTTTTGTAAAACAATGTGTCCTAAAAGTTGGAAAAATTGAAGACTTGAAAATTTGCTTAAGTTTGTTGGAAAAATTTCTTGAACTATTATAAGTGAGTGTTTCCTTATTTTAACTTCATTTACTAACCTTGGAGAATAATTTAATTTTCTAAAAATAAATTTCGCCTTTTTAAGATTCCTACAACTTCATTTCTAGTTGTTGAAAAATGAAGTTTTCTAGTGGCTAAAATTTCTTATAGTAGTCATGTTTTTGTGTTCTTAATTTTTTTTCCTTAAGTTAATTCCACTTTAAGTAAATAATAATGACCTTCTAAGTTATTTACTAATTTTATTTCCTAAGTAAGACTTATTTCTAGAAGGTAAATTTTTTTATGATTTTGTAAAACTTGTCTAGATTTTAGTATTTTAGAGTGTTGGTGAGAAATTTACAAATAAGCTTAAGAAAACATTTGTCAACCAAGGAATAAGAAATATTGAGTTTTAAAGATACCTTCTTATTTTTATTGGCTTGAAAAGAGCATGTGTGATAAATTTTCTTTATGTATTCTTTGTTGAAATTCTAATGTACCATTTACTAAAAACTTGTGATGAGCTTTTCTAAATTTTGAAAAAGATTTGTTAAGATATAACTTTAAGTTTTTAAGGAGAAATCATTTCTTAGGTGACTTTCTTCATTTAAGAAAAATCCTTTTATTTTTGTTGAGACAATATCAACATGTTCATACATGATTATGAATATGTAGCCATAAGAAAGAAAATAATATCACATAATAAGATAAGAATATATATAAGAATCAATAAGAGCATAATAATGAGATCAAGTATTGAGAACCTTAGCTTCATTAAGGCAACCTGGGACTAAGAATAGACTAGTCCAAGAAAAAGAAAAAAGAACAAAAGAAAAAGCATAATAATAGCAATAATAAGAGCATGTGTAGTTTCCTCAGCCACTAACCCACAACCTCAAAAAAACATGCTCTTAGAGTTTATCAAGTGTAATCGGTACTTCAAAGGGTTCCAAGGAAAACCCAAAGATGCAAAAGATTGGTGGGCTTAGCTGGAGAGATCTTTTAATGTGTTTCAAGTACCTGATGCCCTTAAAGTGCCATATGGAACATATCAGTTAAGGTTAAGAGCAAGATATGGTGGGACTCAAAGGAACGAGTTTTACTGCAAAATCATGTGGGAAGATTTCAAGAGAGAGTTTTTGAGGGAGTACTTCCTAAGCAGCTTAAGAGCAAAGTATGGCACGGATTTAATGAATCTTGCACAAGGGAGTAAAAGCATCAACGAGTATGAACATGAGTTTAATAGGCTGTTGCAGTTTGCTCCAAGTGCTTATAGAGATAATGATGAGCTGAAAAGATAGACTTTCATTACTGGTTTGGAGCCCCATTATTAAGAAGGCTTGTTGAGTTTAAGATCGAGGATTTCTTTATGTTAGTGAGAAAGACATGAGTTATCGAACATGCTGGAAGGTATTGTTGGGAATTTAACGATAAAAACAAGGATGTGCAGTGGAAAATGTTTTATTTTCATTTTTATTTTGCACCTTAAATTCCCAATTTGCGGATCCATGCATTTAACAAATGTATAACATAAAAGACATGTAATTCGAAAAACTAACCTCCTTTTCGAATTTCGTATAACTCCTGATGCGGATCTATAGACGCTGCAATGTCGCAAACGTCCTCTATGGTATCCACACGCGAACGATTGTGTGCTAGCACTCAAGAACACGAATCCAATTCGTGTTGGAATTATTTTTTCTTTCTTTTCTCTCTTTTAGGTTTGCAGAATTTCTCTACCGTCTAATGTGATGTCAAAGAGTCTGACCTAAAAGACTGTCTATAGATCTATATATATAGACATATAGGAAACCCTAGAAGATAAATATGATGAGATATTTATTTAATATTTAACAAAATACATTATTTCATTAAATATTAATTATATGTCATAATCATTTATTATTCTTAAACTATTTAAGAAAAAATATAATAATTCCTATAGGTTTAATTATAAACCCATAATATATTTTATTCGTTCTTTTGTGTGTGACCCTATAGGTACACTCAATTGGCAGTAGCCTTTAAATACTTTTTAAGGCTTACAAGACATAATTGGTCTCTAGCAAGACGTTATGCCTACTCAAATTAAGTGAAGATCGGTGATCCGACTTTATCTATTAACAGTCAGTTATTCAGTCCCTTTATCACATGATATCTTATGATTAATCATAAGGTGTGGATCAATACACACTTATATTGATTAATCACTTATTTCTTGAATCAGAGTTTGACTGATTTAAACAAATGATATTAATAACTCTTAATCAATTCATTTAAGCACGGCCATGCATTTCTCAGTCTTGCTCAACAAGGGACCCAAAAAGATATCTCTCTCAATTAAATGAGAGGGACAAATTCCTTTACGAACACTCACATTCCTCTACATAGCTTATTCTATATCCAAGAACAGTCTTACAATCACTCGATCAAAGATGACAAAGAACTGAAAAAACACGGAGCTTGCTATGTAGGAATCATGGTGTCATCAGGTCAAAGGACTTAAATAACACTGCAATGAGAAATACTTTCATATTGATCCATATAGTATTCTCATAATTGGTTATTCCAATACAATGTACTTTTACATGTATTTATGTGATGAAATGATATCTTATATCCATGATCAGTAAAATGTGACCATCATCCAGCCTACATACTAATCTTAATTAATTATTATTCCATATAATGAACGATTAGGGATAATTTAGAATGAAGCTATTTTTCTTCTATGGTTTTACTATTAAAGTCACATACTTCAATGGCATAAGTAATAGCAAGTTCACTCAAGGAATTATTTTATCAATGTAAAAAGGCCAATAATAAACCTCGATAAAAGGAAATGGCTCATAATATAAAGATGATAAATATTCACATGATACAAAACCATATGGCTAGGGCACATCACTAGCAGGTATGAGGTAGAAGGGTATAGAAAGAGGGGCCAAACTTTCAAGAAGAGGCCATATGATAATCTTGGAACAAGTTTAGCATCCAAAAGGAATAAGATCCTTAAGATAGTGGGACACATAAGGGAGAAGTTTCTAGGAAAAGAATTATTGTTCATTGAAGTGCAAGGGATCCCATTACCCTAGGGATTCCCCCATATCAAGAATCAATGCTTCTTTTGTGAGGAAAGTGGACACTTAGTCTATGGTTGCCTAAAGAGGACAGGAAATATTGTTTTATCTAGAATGAAGTGAGACATGTATCAACTGCTTATCCTCAAAGGTCCTAATAAGGAGGAGCTTCATGATCCTAGGATTTAGTGAAGCAAAGGATAAGAAAGAAGGAAGTAACCAAGGAAGCAAATCCATAGGTATTGCCCAAATGTTTGCAGTGCATGGGACTTCCATAGCTGAAGGATCGGAGGAGGAATATGATGAAGATGAAGTAAAAGACTTTGGTCTTATTGTAGGTATGTACTTAACCTTATCTTTTGAGTTTTGGTACAAGTGCACGTTAGATAACTGGAATAAAAACTTTCTTAAGCAAGCTAGTAACTAGAAAATAAAAGATAGTTAGGAATAATGCAAGTGAGAGACTCCCCCTTGCATATGTACTCTTTGTTACCGATGATACGTATTCCTTTGTCAACTTGGGTTTAGTTAAAAAAGCTGGCTTTTGTGTTGAGGTGGTAGAGAAATGTTTAGGACTCTCAATTCCTACCGAAGATATGGCTATTACCCGAGAAGTGATAAGGAGATGTCCATTATGGATGGATGACAAGGAAACCATTGCTGACTTTATAGTGGTGGATATGCAGAATTATGATGTCATTCAAAGGATTTCATGGATGACTGCTGCTAAAGTTAAAGTGGATTGTCAATGCAAGACAGTTTCATTTATAAATAAAGGAAAGAAAAGAGTAAAATTTACATGAGTACTGAAGAGTAATCAAATGGAAATAAGAGCTTGAAGTGTTAGGGGAGAGAGTTGATGAGTAAGAAAAGAGCTCAATATATTCACTAGATGAAGGGATGGAAAAACTTGATGTTTAAAGTATTCAGATAGTGTGTGGATTCTTTGACCTCTTTCCTAATGACCTACCAGGACTACCTCCATAAAGAGAAGTTGGGTTTACTATAGAGTTCATGCCAGGGATAGCGTCAATATCAAAACCATCTTATAGGATAGCATGTAGAACTAAAAGAGTTAAAGACACAGTTGCAAGAGTTTTTGGACAAAGGGTTTATTCGCCCTAGCATTTTGCCATGGGGAGCACCCATATTATTTGTCAAAAAGAAAGATGAATCTATGAGGCTTTTCAAAGATTATAGAGACATAAACAAGTTCACTATTAAGAATAAGTACCTACTGCTTGGATAGATGATCTGTTTGATTAGCTGCGTGGGGTAAAAGTGTTTTCTTGTGTTGATCTAAGGTCTGGATACCACCAAATTTTGAATAAAGCTTATGACATACCTAAGACAGACTTTCGAACACGATATGTTCATGAGTTTTTGGTGATGTCTTTTAGATTGACTAATGCACCGACCATCTTCATGGACTTGATGAATAGGATTTTTCGATCATTGCTAGATGTGTGTGTGATAGTCTTTATTGATGGTATCTTAATATACTTTGCTTCGGATGAACAACATGATGAGTATCTATGCATGGTGTTATAGCTTTTGAGGGAAGCAAAGTTGTATGCCAAGCTATCAAAATGTGACTTCTAGTTAGGATAAATATCTTTTCTTAGACACGTAGTATTAGCATAAGGTATTTCTATAGACCTTGAAAAGGTTAGGGCTATTGTTGAATGCAAAAAGGCCTGGAAGAGTAACTTAAGTGAGGGGTTTCTTAGGTTTAGCAGGGTACTATAGAAAGTTTGTTCAATACTTCTACAAGATAGCAATACCTTTAACTCGACTAGGTAGGAAAGGTGAAAAGTTTGAATGTAATGAGAAGAGGAAACATAGTTTTTAGGAATTAAAGAAAAGGTTGATATTCACAACGATACTGGCTCTACCTAATGATGAGGATTTTTTTGCTATCTATAGTGATGCATCGAAGTGTGGGTTAGGATGTGTGTTAATACAAAATGGAAAAGTGATTGCATATGCGTCAAGGCAGTTAAAGCCACTTGAGGAGAATTATCCAACACATGACATGGAACTAGCAGTCATTGTTTTTCCTTTGAAGATATGTCGACACTACTTGTATGGATAGAAGTATGAAATCTGCACTGATCATCAAAGTTTGAAGTACATGTTCACTCAAAGGGAGTAGAACATGAGACAATGTAGATGGCTATAATTGATCAAGGATTATGACTTAAGCTTCAACTATCGCCAAGGAAAGGTTAATGCAGTTGCAGATGCTTTTAGTCGTAAGAGTCATGGAGATGTAACCTTGATACTTACGAGACAAAAAGAGCATATAAGAGAGCTTGAAAGGATGAGCTTGGAGTTTAACTTACAAGATCCAAAAGTTGAGATTACAAATATGGTTTTAGAACTTCCCTATTGCAATGGATTAAATGCCCTTAGATTTTACTATAAATATAAGTAAACCCTAAGAACCGGAAGTCAAACCGAAGCCCTTAAAGTCAACCTAGTTCTATGTTTAGTATAATGAATCTAGATCTGACAATCATGTGCATGAAACCTAAAAACAAAAAAATGAGAAAATTTCAAATTATAGTTTGGAATTATATAAGAAAGCTTAGAAAGATTAGATTTGCCAACATTTAATTCGTTTTGGACCAAATGATATCAGTTTCTAAAATTAGGATCTTGACAAGTAAAATAGTGAAAATATTTGTTGACCATTACACTTATAATAATATAAGGATTTCAAAATATCAATTTTAGAATTTTTTGATAACTAAAAATATTAGATATAGCCATTTGTACGTATTTTCTTTACTACTGATATTTTAATTGTCTAGTCTACTCTTCATATTACTATTTCTACTATTTATTACTATTTCACTATCTCTACTTTTTCTTACTACCTTTTTTATACTTTACCATACCTATTACTTACAATTTACCTTTTACGTAAAATTTATTCACATCACACCTTGCACATTATTATTCTTCATCACAAAACAACAAAATAAATAATTTTTTCCCTTCCCCCATGCAAAACCGATGCACCCTCTCTCTCCTACAATCTATTTATTTTTCTTTTTCATTTTATTTAATTACATATAATTTCCCTCCATATTTATCTATAAATACCCCTTTTCCCTTCACTTCTTTCGCACATCTCATTTTTCCTACCAAAATTCTCTTCTCTTCTCTTTCTAAATTTCTCTTCCAAACTCTCTCTTCTCTCCACAAAACCACTACCCATATATTACTACAACCAACTCTTTTCTTCTTCAACAAATTACATTACCTTAGGTAAAACCTCTCATATTTATTCTTCATGTCATGTAACTTAACATGATCATAGTGTGTGTTTCCTAAACCTATAAAGTTATGAAAGCAACAATATGCTCATGTTTTGCCCTTGTTCTTTCATGCCTAAACTTTCATTATATTATTATTGTTATTATATTGTTATTATGTTTCTATATTGATATTATTGTTATTATTGCTCTAATCTAACTTCATATATGTATTAAGTATATGTATATATATTTCATAGAGCATATAAGCTCACTAACATAACTTTTATTTATACATGCTTTATAATTTATTTATTTATTTATTTCATGCAATTTTATTAAGACTAGTCTTTCTAATCTTAGACTTGTCCTTATCAAGTCAAAACAATTTCATTTTCTTTTCTTTTCTCTTCTCTTCTTTCTTTTATAGGACTTTTCCCTAATCTAAGTCCAGGGAGCCTTAATACCAATCTAAGACTCCCATGATTTTCTTGTTTTATTTTCTTGCTTTTCTTTTCGGAACTAGTCTATCTCTAGTTCGGAAGCCTTGATGAGAGCTAAGACTTCCAATACTTGACTTTATTTACATGTTCTTTTGCTTATTTAATTTTCTATATCTCCTATTTCCCATATAAGTTATTTTTTTTTATGTAATATAGTCATATGCACATGATTATGCATAATCACTATGTTGTTGTCTAAATAAAAGGAGTTTTTTTCTTTTATTAAAAATTAAAAACTAAAATCTTTACAAAAAAATAATCCTTGGCACTTAAAGTTTTCATTGAAAGCTTAGGATTATAATTCAATAATATCCTTTTCAAGAATTTAAATAAATTCATCGTAAACTTTAAGAGTTAATGTTATAAAAAGCTTTTTTTTTTTTTTCCAAAAACATAGTCATAAAGTTCTTTTACTCTCTTTTTCAAAATAAAATAAATTTATTATTAAATCTTAATGTTGATAATACTTTGCTATACAAGTTTTTCTTAAAAATTTATTTAAAAGAATTCATACCAACACTCTAATAAATACTATGAACTAGAAAATTTTAAGTCAAGTTGAAATCAACTCACAAAGTCAAGAAAACACTTAAAAAGGAATATTATAAAACAACCTAGAGTAACAAGTTTCAAAAATATAAAAGCTTATTTTTATAAAGTCTATGAAGTAGAAAAATGGTAGTTATAATATAAAAATTACTCATATGAAATAAACTAAAAATCTTAGTTTTCATTTTAATAATTTACAAAGAGAACTTGTAGATTCCAACCTTTTAAAAAAATATTATTTCTAAAAAATCATAGCTTGGACAACAAAACTTGAATCATGCATGTAATGTGATTTATATGTGTACAAAAAGGATTTTTCAACTATATATCTATATATTTACTATGGGATTTTTTGTTAATGAAAAGCTTGGAAAAATATATTTTTAAGGCTAAGAATTTTGTAACAATTGTGTATCATACCATTTTGAGACCGAATGGCTTTTTATGATAAAAATAACCTCAGAAATAGGTAATCTTTTCAAGTAATTAGAAAATAACATATAATATGTGAAATTCCGAGTTAAAATGAGCAAGTTATAGCCATTTAAAGTTGAAATTTCTTGCCCTTCGAATTTTCATGAAAATGGTAAAATAGATTTTGTCACGCCCCGCCCCCGCAGGCGACGGCAACGGATGCCAGGGCAGGCAAACCCACCACTGGCCCCCTAGTGGTAATGGCCGACACCACCATTGCATCATGGTGACCCCAACCAACGCATGCCCCATAGGGTACGGGCACCCTATGGGGCATGCGTTGGTTGGGGTCACCATGATGCAATGGTGGTGTCGGCCATTACCAATAGGGCCAGTGGTGGTTTGCCTGCCCTGGCATCACATCGCCGTAGCCTGCGGGGCGGGGTGTGACATAAAAATGCTCAACTGTAAGAGGTGCTGCCTTTGGGGCAGGCAAAAGCCTTAGGTCTGGGGTTCGATCTAGAGTTGTAGACTGGATTCAACTCTACCTAAGGGTACAATTACTCTATAGTACGTGGTACCTTGCGGGGCATGCGTTGGTTGGGTCACCATGATGCAATGGTGTGTCGGCCATTACCACTTAGGGGGCCAGCGGTGGTTGTCTGCCCTGGCATCACATCGCCGTCGCCTGCGGGGGCAGGGTGTGAAGATTTAGATGGTTAAGTAGATCTTGGATAAATACTTATTTTGGGTATTTCTTTTGTTTA